>CAMRHE010000374.1:1200000-1507500 GCA_947044405.1 Leptodactylus fallax | reverse complement strand
TCAGTGTGAATCTACAATTTTTATAGTCATGAAAATACAGAAAACTCTTGGAATGAGAAGGTGTGTCCAAACTTTTGGTCTGTACTGTATATATATATATATATATATATATATATATATATATATAACACACACACACATATATATACACACATACACACACACAGTGACTTGCGAAAGTATTTGGCCCCCTTGAACTTTTCAATCTTTTGCCACATTTCAGGCTTCAAACATAAGGATATAAAATTTTAATTTTTTGATGAAGAATTAAGAAGTGTGACACAATCGTGAAGTAGAACGAAATGTATTGGATATTTTAAACTTTGGTAAAAAAACAAAAAACTGAAAAGTGGGGCGTGCCAAATTATTTGGCCCCCTTAAGTTAATACTTTGTAGCGCCACCTTTTGCTGCAATTACAGCTGCAAGTCGCTTGGGGTATGTCTCTATCAGTTTTGCACATCGAGAGACTGAAATTCTTGCCCATTCTTCCTTGGAGCTCAGTGAGGTTGGATGGAGAGCGTTTGTGAACAGCAGTTTTCAGCTCTTTCCACAGATTCTCGATTGGATTCAGGTCTGGACTTTGACTTGGCCATTCTAACACCTGGATACGTTTATTTATGAACCATTCCATTGTAGATTTTGCTTTATGTTTGGGATCATTGTCTTGTTGGAAGATAAATCTCCATCCCAGTCTCAGGTCTTTTGCAGACTCCAACAGGTTTTCTTCCAGAATGGTCCTGTATTTGGCTCCATCCATCTTCCCATCAATTTTAACCATCTTCCCTGTCCCTGCTGAAGAAAAGCAGGCCCAAACCATGATGCTGCCACCACCATGTTTGACAGTGGGGATGGTGTGTTCAGGGTGATGAGCTGTGTTGCTTTTACACCAAACATATCGTTTTGCATTGTGGCCAAAAAGTTCGATTTTGGTTTCATCTGACCAGAGCACCTTCTTCCACATGTTTGGTGTGTCTCCCAGGTGGCTTGTGGCAAACGTTAAACGAGACTTTTTATGGATATCTTTGAGAAATGGCTTTCTTCTTGCCACTCTTCCATAAAGGCCAGATTTGTGCAGTGTACGACTGATTGTTGTCCTATGGACAGACTCTCCCACCTCAGCTGTAGATCTCTGCAGTTCATCCAGAGTGATCATGGGCCTCTTGGCTGCATCTCTGATCAGTCTTCTCCTTGTTTGAGATGAAAGTTTAGAGGGACAGCCGGGTCTTAGTAGATTTGCAATGGTCTGATACGCCTTCCATTTCAATATGATCGCTTGCACAGTGCTCCTTGGGATGTTTAAAGTTTGCGAATTTTTTTTGTATCCAAATCCGGCTTTAAACTTCTCCACAACAGTATCACAGACCTGCCTGGTGTGTTCCTTGGTCTTCATGATGCTCTCTGCGCTTTAAACAGAACCCTGAGGCTATCACAGAGCAGGTGCATTTATACGGAGACTTGATTACACACAGGTGGATTATATTTATCATCATCAGTCATTTAGGACAACATTGGATCATTCAGAGATCCTCACTGAACTTCTGAAGTGAGTTTGCTGCACTGAAAGTAAAGGGGCCGAATAATATTGCACGCCCCACTTTTCAGTTTTTTTATTTTTTACAAAAGTTTAAAATAACCAATAAATTTTGTTCCACTTCACAACTGTGTCCCACTAGTTGTTGTTTCTTCACCAAAAAATTTAAATTTTATATCTTTATGTTTGAAGCCTGAAATGTGGCAAAAGTTAAAGGGGGCCGAATTCTTTCGCAAGGCACTGCATATATTAGTTTATGTCTGTCTGTCTGTCCTTTATGCGCACAGGTACACAGGTACATCAGGTGTCCGGGAAGATTTTAGACCCGGTCTCAGCTCTCTAGGATGTACCGTTCCTGAGATACAGTATTCCCAAAAAATGACCTCCATTAGCTAATACAAGCTTGCAAGTCTTTCACTCATATTCCAACTGCTATACACACATTCAAAGCAACCAAGCTATTTATGACCTGTATTAGTCAATAGCAGTTCGCAGGTCCTTAAATATTCAGTCATATCACGTGTATCAGCCAATATAAGTTCACATTTAATTTACCAGGTTTCCATAACAACACAGCCATAAATAGACTGTACCTATACTAGACTCAGTGGCATAACTAGGAATGACTGGGCCCTAAGGTGAACATTTGACATGCCCCCCCCCCCCCCCCGGCAACCGCACCCCCGTACAAACTGCATACACTATTATGCCCCATAGTAGCCCCTACACACACTATTATGGTCCACAGTGGCACCTGCACACAGTATTATGGCCCACAGTGGCCCCTGCGCACAGTATTCTGCCCAACAGTGGCCCCTGCACACAGTATTATGCCCCATAGTGGCTCCTGCACACAGTATTATGCCCCATAGTGGCCGCTTCTTATATTATTATGCGCAATCCCCGCTACCTCTTCAATGTTGGACCAGATGTCACGTGAGCCAGGCATGCGTCGCGACACATAATGACGTCGGACTAGCCCACCGACGTCTGGGATGTCACCAAGGAGGCCTGAAGCCTGCTGGAGTGCAGGAGAGGTAAGTAACAGTGTTTTTTATGTTCCTTCAGCTCCTCTGGGCCTCTGATCATTATACTCTGGGGTCTGAAAAGACCCCAGAGTATAATGATAGCAGTGTCTGTGGAGTTCATGGCCCGCAGGCCTTACTTACCGATCCCCGCTCCTCCTCACAGCCGCCTCCGCAGAAGGTGAAGTGCAGGCGGCCGTGAGCAGGAGCGGGGATTGGTAAGTAAATAGGGTCCATTACCAGGCTCCCGCCGAGACCCCTAATGTCCCGAGACTTGTGGCAGCCGCTACCGCTTCTACCCCGGTATTTACGCCACTGACTGGACTGCCATACTGGATGTCAGCATTCTTATAAATTGAAACGTTTTTAAACTACTCATGCCCCCTGCAGCAAAACGCATGGCTGCTGCTCGAGCTAATGAAAACTCTCAGCAGACCCAAGCCCATCTCCAATCTGACAAGGCATTTTCAGCCACATGCACACAGCTGCACTCCATGTTTCCATAACAACCCAGCCATTTTTATTCACTGCTGTAGGTCAGCTTTAAAGGGGCAGGGCGCTGTGGGTGGCACTGTGACACCAGGTCACATACACACAGCTTTACTCCAGGTTTTCCATAACAACCGATCGCAGGTTTTTCACTGAAATCCAAACTGAGATACACATGATCACATGACACTTATGGACCAATGGAACATTGCAGGTTCTTCAGTCTTGACATACACACAGTTTTACACCAGGTTTCCATAGCAACCAAGCTATTTATGACCTGTATGAGTGAATAGCAGTTCGCAGTTCCTTAAATATTCAGTCATATGACGTGTATCAGCCAATATAAGTTCACATTTCGTTTACCAGGTTTCCATAACAACACAGCCATAAATAGACTGTACCTATACTGGACTGTCATACTGGATTTGAAGTGCAAAACTGTCCAATTCTTATGGGGCCACTACACAAACAAAAAATGAAATATACCCGTGGGAAGCCAGGTCCTTCTGCTAGTATATATATATCACTTAATGAAACTATCACCACTGCACTTTACTGCAAAGAAAATAATGCATCTCAATACAAAACACATATGCTAGCAAATCCAAGTAGAAACAGAAAAAGAATGAAGACATAACAAATCCTTTAAAGGCAGCTTGCATTGTAAAAACGTGTCATTCTGGTTTATTTATCTTATAACCCAATGAATTGCTGAATTATAAGTCAAACAAATTAAGTTACTGGAGTTTATCCAAAAGTGAACTGGACTAAGAATCAATTTAGGAAAAGTTTTTGTAACAAAGACCATTTGTTACTTTATTGCAATTACATTATAAAATAGCCAATTTGTAATACAATGTGTACAGTTAGACACAGACGGGCAATTTTCTGGAAGGGGTTTCCATAAATTAAACTTTTACAATATATAAGGGCACATCATTAGAGTCTCATTAGTGGGGTTCTTGCAAATGATATGGTTAGGTAAGGGGCTAGGCACTGGGACTCAAAATCTGAAATTGTGTACAACTGGTGGGTGCCTGTGAGAACATGGTTCCTTGTCTTATCCTCCATGGATCCATTGGAGTGCCATCTCTCTCTCTCTCTTGTCTTGCCATGGAAACCTTTGAGTTGGGTTTCTAAAATCTTTACTCCCATTTATTGCTTCTCCAATGAGTACCAGCAGAAGACCACCTCAGTTGTGTGCGAACTTTGGAGTCTCCTGCCACTAGGGTCTTTTTCTTTTGAGTAGGTTCATAAATAATCTTTTTGACTTTACTGACAATATCTCCGGTATGCGCAAGGATAACAAGTTTCTGATACATAAATAGAATATGCATGTATTTTTTTTATAGAAGGTCACTTCCACTTGACTTTGCATCGCCTATAGAACTGTAGTTGAGATTTGTAAGGGTAAATTTTGCATTCAGGCTTACTCAATTGTGAACATTAAGACAATTCTCCAAGTCTAACAGTGGGACATGCTCCATAAACCAGGTACATAGCTAGGAGGCTTAATGGGGCATGTGGCCTGGGTGATAGGTGCTAGAGGGAGGAAGCACCAACAAACCTTTACCAGGTTATTTAGATATAGAATTAGGGCAGCAATTTCCCAACTTTGCTCTGGAAGGCCAACCAAGGCTCTCTACTGAACTGTATCCTCATGTGCTGTTTGCGACCAGCGATGTTAGGTCAAGGTTGGATTGGCATTGACTTGGCAAAAGAGAAGGGGAAATGGATCTTGGTAGAGTAATTGCCTAGGGTTGGTGCTATCAACTACTACTCTGGATCAACTTGGGAGGGGTACAGGTTGACCTTGATGGACCTGTATCTTTTCAACTCCCATATGTAACTATATAAATATACAACCTATTCATCTAACCAGAGAACAATTCAACAACTACATGTGATTAAATATTAGATTCCTTATTTGTATTATTGCAGTCTTAATGAAAAATGAATACACTTGTAGCCTAGCAGCATTTTATTAACAGAATCTCAAGCTGTGCAACATCAAAAAATATGGTTTCCATATTACACAAAGAGATTAAAAGATATTATGATTACACATTGCTGGACTCTCTTTGATCTTTAGAAAGGGCAAGCCACTAAAACAATGCATATCAAAATATAGGGGAGGTCATACTGACCCAGAGCGGGCTCACAAAGGCTTTTTCGCTCATTATTAGAGGGATTAATCTGAATGGGAAATCTGTTTGAGTCTTTATATGTCCCATGGTGAAAGCACTGAGCAAGCATTACTTCTCTCTGCATAGTAAAGACAAGAACTGCATGGAGGGGGAAAAAAAAGTTACTCATCGTGAAACAAATGATTTAAACATTCAACCTACTTTCCAAGTAGACATGTACACATACGGTTGGGTGAGTTTATGTAATCCAGCATTAGTTCATTGCTCCAAAAATGGTATGTTGGATCCTCTATGTGGCAACTTTGACACAGATGTAGAGGAGGAGTGGAGCAACCACAGCCCTAATAGCAAAGTGCACTTGTAATCTACTTCTAATATACTCAGACCATGTTCCTTCAAGATGTTGCACTTCTGGAGAAATGTCTTGGTAAAATTTAAAGCGAGTAAAATTTACCCTTACAAGCTACTACTACGACTGTATAGGAGACATAAATTCATAAAGTCAGTACCTATGTGGCTTCTCATAGATGTAACATACCAGAAAAACACAAAGCTCAGTTATATTTGGCAAGGATTTTGGCGCAAATTCCAGGCTAAAACCTGTATGAAATCTACCTCCAATGCAAGTAAGAGGGTTTTCCATAACTCTGTTCACTTAAAGCAGAACATTTCTAAATGCCTAATTAATTTTATGGATTCTGCATGAAATAACCCCATTGTGTGGATTAGCTGAGCCTTGGATTTCTGATATGGTTCCTGTAGTACCTTAGTTCCCAAACTGTGGGTTATGACCCATTGTGGGTTGGAGGGGAGGCAGAAATATATCAATGATAAAGCTGATACCAATATGGCTGCTGATAAACTGGTCTGGTCACATGACCCTCCATCAGTAGACATATATGGAGCAGAGCGCCTTATCGCAGAGGGGGAATGTGTGCATGTTGTCAAACAGACTGGCAGCGGGCAGGCCTAAGGGGCATTATGTGTGTGCACTAAGTGTTTGGAAAACACACTTTGCTGGGAGGGGAGAGAATGTGTGACTTATGAGAGTGGATTTACATGAGGGTGGAAAATGTAAAGAGGAGAACATGTCATATGATTGCAAGAGCCAATGAATGGGGAAGAATACTGTGGAATAAGAAGCAGAATACAGTGGAATAAAAGAAAAAAATGGAGGAATAAGAAACAGAATATGGCGGTAGAATTCAGTGGAATAAAAAGAAGAATACAAAACAGAATATGGCTGCAGAATATGGTGAACAAGGAGGCAGAATGCGGTGAAATATGAGGCAGAATACATAAAGGGCCATACACATGATAGAAAGTGAAGAAGAATTCAAAGTAGTCTCCGACTGAGATTGGTCTCCAAATTCCATCATTGTGCATCCTGCAATGAAAAGCCACAGCAGAGCCATTGCTTTACTCTCTGAAAGAAAAAAAGAAATGACTGCCGCTGCATCCCCTTGAAAACAGTGGAAGGCAAATTCTGGACAGATTTCACCTCAAAATTTGCAGAGTAAAGGTAGAATACAGCTAAAAAGCAGAATACAGGTGTTTTGGGAACCACTGCTCTAGTAAATGCATGTCAGATCTGTCATTACCGTCGAACAAGTAAAAGCCACCTTTTACTCCCAAAACCAAAACCTTTATACCTAAGAGCTGTTGAAACTGCTGCAATAGTGGCAGACTGAGAGTCGGAAGGGTTCTCTCACAAAAGAAAAAGCAAGGGAATGATCACAAGAGGACCATGCCTTTAAGAAGCAGGTACTTCTAAAGGAATCCTAAGAAGAAATCCATCACAAAAGGAAATACAGAAAGGATTTTATTGATATCGAACTTTTTACAGTGTTAAATATTGATAATTTATGTTTATAGCTAATTCTTCTACCAAGAAAACACAGGGGGGAATACCCCAAGCGAGTGCATTTGTTTGCTATTTTGTTACATTGGATTGGCCCTGTCTTATTTTAACTACTTCCCAGTGAACCTCATAAGCCATATCCTGTGGTTAATGGCCTGTTAAGGTTTTAGAGCTTCTGTAGGTCTACTGTAAATCCCAGATCACTTCTGGAGCATTGAAAAGTCCCAATGAAAATGTTACCCGGATGATGGAACATGAAACCTTACACCTTACCTTTCCAGGCTAATAAACTCAATACAGTGCTCGCACTGAAAACAGATGTCGGAGATTTTCAGCAGCTTCAAGCTGAAAATAAAGCAGTGATATCCAATGTGAGAGACTGGGAAAACACGTCTGATTAAAGGAATCATTTGAGAGGTGGGATGGTGGAATCTGAAGACCTCTCAGCTCTTTGACGTGAGTGCCGTCTCATGATGATAGAGATCACTACAGACTCAATCTCACGTAGACATCTTACTTCAAAGTTCTTTGCTCACACTATGTCTTGCTAGTGACTGACATGAGTGGAGTATATCACCCAAACAGTATGCACTTCAGGTTGTACAGAGGGTACTCTACACCTCAAAACAACATAAAAGTAGAGATGGGCTAGACAAAATTCCGCAGGAGCCACATATGCATCCAGAAGGATGGAATATGGAATTTGATGGGTGCTGCTCTTGTTTTTATGTTCTTGAATATGGAATCTTTACTATTTTTTACTCAGTAGAAAGAAAATATATTCTACCTATTACTTGATATCTAGTAACAGCTAGCCTTGAAGGGGTTGTCCAAAATTTATAAATTTTAATGCAGCAAGGGAGAGTTAGAAAATAAAAATGCACTAATACTCACCTGCACCCACTCCTCCGTTACTGCACAGGGCCGGCAGTCACTTCCGCTACTCTTTTTGTTTATGGAGCAGCTGCAGTCAAACCCAACTCCCAGCAGTATGCAGCTCAGGCTGTTCAGGACTTTTCTCTCTGCATTTTTCGGGTGGAAACTGGGCAGACCCCATTATAGTCTATCAGGTCCACGGGTTTCCACGCATAACCGCTTTTTAAGCGGATTGGGTTTCCGTTTTTCGGGACCCAAAGAACAGAAACCCAAGTGCAAGTGTGAACCTGGAGAAAGAGAAGTGTTTGACTATCAATATGACTAGAGATGAGCGAAGTTTTCAAAAATTCGATTCGGCAACTTCGCCAAATTCTCTGATACTATTCTATTCAATCCAATCCAAATTAAATTGTAGCGAATAAACACCTATTTCCTGTCTGCAGAGACCTGGGCGGCAAAATGGCGGAACCCCTTGGATGCCTCTAAAACCCCTGATGGACGCTAACAGCGGGGAACACCGCGGATTACAAGTACAACGGATACAGAAGCGGCGGATACTGCTTGCACACACTTCTCCTGGAAATTCTGCATTTGTATGTTATTCGAGGAGAATTTTCCCACAAAGTGGATTTTTTGAAAAAAGTCTGATGAAGGCATTACTGCCGAAAAAGTTTACCACTCTGTAAATTATCAAGATTAAAACTTTAAACGCAAAGGAGTGCTGCAATTCTTCATTTCTATTCCACAAAACCCCTGATGGGTTATGGAGCATGGTGTTAGCTATCAGTTACAGCTAACACCCTGCTCCATAACTGATCAGGGGGTTTAACACCTTGGATGCAGCAGTCAAACATGCCGTGGGCGCTTGCGAAGGGGTTAAAGGGCTGTGACATCACAGGGTTGGCTGCTGATTGGCTGCACGCATGGCACTGTGGGTGATCCCACGTTCCCAGAGTTCCTTGCCCCATGTCCTAACATGTAGAGCAGCCATTTTGAACAAAATGCGATTCGTTACCAGGAAGTGTGAGGAAATCCGGATTTGATGCGAATCGAATATTTCCTGGAATTCAGATTGAATTCCACTTCGTCAGCTTCGATTCGCTCATCTCTAAATATGACGCCACCACTTTATATACAAACAGAGTGGCGGAGGTGACAGCCAGCTCAGCACAGGAACAGTGCATGCATTAAAATTTATAATCCCAGACAATCCCTCCTTAGAGAACATATGAAATTCAACACACCTTAATTCTTTTTCTCCCCTGACATCATATGTCGAGGGAGATTCTGGCTCCTGGGACATTCCCATACACAAAGGATGGTTTTTGGTTTCGCCAAAAAATATATATTTTTGAGAGAAGTTGAGAGAAGCCATGTATGTATTGACAACATAATCAACTGCATAAGATCTAACGCAAAAAAAGGGATATAATAAAATAATAATAATAATAATAATAATAATATATATATATACACACACACACACACACAAAAAAATCTCAAAATAAGAAGACAATTTGATAATTGTGGTGAAAGTCATAAAACAGTCTGAATAATAGGGGTTAATAAACCATTACATGAACATATGGAGCATGTCAGCATGTCTGGTCTATGACACAAGCCTAGGAGGATACCCCCCAGACAGAGACACTTGGGAGTTCTTCAACACAACATTTTTAAGTTATTTTCTACAGAACCCCCATGCGTTCAAGGCTGGCAGAAGCTATAGCAGTTACATCAGTCGAAAATTACTCAGCCATATGACTAGAAGCTAGACTTGGCTACAAAGTTTTATTTTTTGAGAAAATATTTGCAGATGACATTTAAGACTATTGCATGCTCCAGACTGTCACTTAACAAACCATTTTAGATGCTCTAAATATACAATGAGTACCAGCCAAGATTTCATAGCAAGTCATTTATAATGTAATGACCCACAATGATGTTAAGGTGAATTGCAGAAAACACCAAAACACAGTAAGAGAACAATATATGGCCCACAGCAAATAAAATCAAGCCCTACAAAACCTTCAGTATGGTGAGGTCAATGGAAGGAAAATTCCTCCAGAACATAAATAAATTCAAAAACAATAAAGGACAGTGAAACATCTTTCCCTGGTTCAGGACCAGGCACATTTTTGTTTTTTCGTATATACTGCTTTGAGGACTATAACAATTTTTCAATTGGGCTATTCAAATAATTTTTGTGGCTTTTTTAAGTGAGAAATAGGATTTTATTTTTGTGTTATTTTTATTTTTCCATTTTTCTCCTTTATTTTAATATCGGAGAAAATGTAAACAAAAAAGTGGGGAAACGTCTGTTTTTTGTGGGGGTGTTTTTGTGACATGTGTATGGTAGTGGCAGGGGTTTGTTTTCACTCAATTTTTCTGAATTTTTATTTATTTATTTATTTAAAACACATTGTGCCCATATAAGGTCATAATAGACTGTAGGGGTGGGCATTTTAATTATTTTTTTTTTTTTTTTTTTGCCGATTCCTCCTGTAACTGGGGCTGATACATTAGCCCCAGTTACAGGAGGAATGCATATCTAGGTACTCTAGGACCAAACAGTTCATGCATTTCCTGGCCCCAGCGGTCATGCACGGGACCAGAAGTGGAGCTGCATCATGGTTACTCCCGTAGATTTCATAGAGCTGCTTAACATAGCAAAGACATACGAGTATGTCCTTGCAGGGTTAGGAGCAGACTAGCCGGACATACAGTATATAGTCTATGGGCAGTCCGGAAGTGGTTAAACAGAACCTTTCACCACCTCCAATTCTTTGTATCCTTCAATAGACGCCACCCCACAGATTTTTCTTGAGCATCTTTAGTTCCCGAGTAATTGGCGCTCTTAATTTCAGCACCCAATATGCTAATTAGGCTCTCTACTGTCATGTATACATTGCTAGGCTGGAGCAGATAGCCCAGGACTGCCCCTCTAAGAGTGGAGGGCTAAATTAACATATAGTGTGCTGAAACAAACAGCACCAATTGCTCAGGAACTGTGGGGACTACATTAAAAATTCCAACTGCACCAGAATCAGTAAAGTGGCAAATATTGGAGAGTTAGTGTAAGTGGTGAAAGTTCATGTTTAAGACTAGAGATGAGCGAATTTCTCAAAAGTTCGATTCGAAGTTCCAAAAATATTCACTTCGATCCGAATTACTTCGCAGCGAATAAACAGCTATTTCCGGGCTACAGAGAGCCGGGGTGGGCGGCAAAATGGCGGAAGCTCTTGGATGCCGCGGTCATGTTTCTCTCTCTCTTTCTTCAGCACGGACAACTTTTATTCATGTGGAAGGATCTGCTAATAATCAAAGACACGTCTACCCAATCACATCACTAGAGAACATCTTGTGACCGTCTGATGTCACAAAGGTCCTTACTAAATATTCGTTACCACGAAGCATCAGGAAATCCGGAATCGTGGAGAATAGAAGATTTCCTGAAATTCGGATCGAATTCCACTTCTGCAGAATCGATTAGCTCAACTCTATTTAAGACCACAACTCAAAATTTCATTGAAAAGTTCTTCCAGAGTGGTGGTCTTCCCAAAGATGATTAATGTATGTTGGAACTAGCTATCAGTCACAAGAATCTGATTAGGATATAGAGGTGGTCTTTTAAAAAAAAGATTGTCTTTTGGAAAAGACTGACAGTATAATATTCTAAACTTATAAAATCATGATGCAATATATCCTTTATATCAATCCTGTGTGAAATGAATTAACTTCCTTAGCTCAGATGACAAAAGTTTTTCTCCCATACGAAATCCTACCCCCAACCACCTGTCTATGGAAGTCACATTTTGGGGGAAGAACAGACTTTTCTTTTAATGCATTTCAAATGAAAAAAAAAGCCACTCTGCAAATCATTCTTGTCATATTGTTTTGTATACAGTTTCAGAATAAGGTTCCTATGTGTCCATGGTAACAGACTACAAATCCCATGTAGTCTGATCTTGCAGTCATATTGCCTTAATTCTGGACCCTAATTCATACCAAAAGAAATTTGATAGTTAAGTGAAAACTAGGTGACAGATTTATGGGATTATGACTACAAAATAAGATTACAAAAGAATTTTACTATGAAACATATAGGTCTGTATAGGAGCCATAGACGCAACTAGGATTATTTAAATTAAGACAAATGTTAAGAAACAATATGCTTACTTACCACATTAAGCAGTATATAATGGTTGAATTCAGAAAGTTCCAATCACTGATTTTATACTCCTATGCCTAATAATCTCACTGCATTTCATACCATGTTCTATGGGTGAAGTACATATCAAAGTGAAGAAATAGATGAATAGACACATCCATAGACATGGGTCTATCCATGTGCAAATCTGATATCCACAGGATGTGTAAGCAAAAACACTTTACTTATATGAATCTATGTTACTTACTATGTATAGTAAGCGCAAGCGTAAGGGGTTGTCCAGGCAAAAATGGACAACCCTTTTAAAGTTTAAATAAACTGGGGTAGTGAAAATAATTTAAAAAATGTATATACTCACCTGTCCCCGTTGCTCCGGTGTCCTCCCGCGCCTCCCGGTTCATCTGCTCTGGCGTTGAGCTGAAGACGCTGATTGGCCTCAGCGATTACGTGACCGCTGAGGTCAATCAGCAAAGGGCCTGAATGTCACTACCTGTGACATCATGGGTCTTCTTCCTGAGGCCGCTGATTGGCCTCAGTGGTCACCTGACCAAAGGTGATAATCTAGGTCTATATTTTTTATCAGACATGTTAAATATATGCAAAATGGAGGTAAATAGGTGAATAATCCAAGTATCCACAGTTGAACCTTAGCTTGTAAATCAGGATTAAAAATATATATTATAAGATATATAAGACCAAGATATTTTCCAAACCTATAGACTGATGGCCAAGATATATTATATTGGAGAAAAAGTACACCAAAAAAGGAGCATTCATAAATATCCACTTATCTGTATTTTGGAGCTTTGAAACATACACTGTACATGTGGAAACATTTATGCTTCCATCTCAAAGGCAGAAACCCAAATTGATAAAGATTGCAGACAAGTGACCATTGGTAGCATCAGACAAAGAACGACAAGGCTATAAAATATCTGTCTACCCCGTGTTTAGACAATGACGACTTTTAGCACTGAACTGCATATTTTAGCACTGAAGCTGTAACACGGAGTTATAGAAGTAATTCTTAGAATAAGCACACAAGTGTTGAGCACCTTTTGCTCCAGATAAGACTCTCTTCAGGATATACTGTTGAATAGGAAAAGATAAGCTGTGTAATAACACTGGGTCTGTTTGTATCGCACTCTACAGTGAATACTTTCAGGTTGCTTTCCCAATCTCATGACAACAATATTGGACTTGTTTAACAGTAGCCAGAAATCCAGACAGGAGAATACACATAGTAAGGAAGCTTTGTTCTACACTACATTTTGCCTGCATAACAGTTTTACTCCTTTGTCAAGTTGTCCTGTTACTGAGAAAATTGAGTGACATCCAATATGGCTGCCATTACATATCAATTGTGGTTCACCTGACTTTACTAAAATTGTACAGTAGTGGGTAGCTATTACTACACAGCAAGTCAAAGACTTGTATTTACTAATGCTTCTACTTATCTATTTTATCCTTCTAGACAGTAGTACTTATTAGGTATTCAACTAAGGAAACACAACTTTGTCGCAGTCTAAATACAAAAAAAATAAAAAGCGGACAACAGGATGAAAGAAAAACACTGGAAAATAAACCGAGGACAAGCAACAGTTAGTAAGACTAATAATAAGGGGAGGGTAATAAGGACAGGGAAGACACATGGGTGGGGGGATAAGGTTGTGCTAGTTGAGCAGTCAACAATACGAAGAGATGGTTGAGTGGTTTGGAAAACATAAGTCCACCATGGTTCCCAGGTTTCTCAAAAGATCTGATGGGCAAATTCCCTCAAATTGTCCTTTGGGCAAATCCACCAATTCCCGATCGCTGACACTTATTTGCTGCATTTACATACTGCAATTATCACTGAAAAAAAAGAAGTGTCCTGCCCTATCTTGAGCCAGATAAAAAGCCCCAAATCCCATAGACATCAATTGGAAGCCTTAAAATAGCTTCAAAGAATCTCTAAAAGAAAAAAAAAAAAGCCAAACAAGCACTGAAATTGAATAAAAAACGAAACAAAACACAGACATACTCACTGTCCACAGCAGTGTCACATGGGATGCAGGATTTCCAGTTTTAAGGGGTTGATTCAGTTACTAGACAAGCCCTTAAAACTTGACAAAAAAAGCAGTATAAACCCAGCCTTAGGGTAAAATAAACCAAGCATATGCATTTGGTGCATTATAAAAATGTTACCTTTCACGGTACCAAACATATAGAATTTGACCAATTTTTTTCCATGTATAGACGCTCAGATCTGTCTATGGATAGCCCATAGAAAATAGTGAATGGCACATATAACAGAGCGGTATAAAATGAATATGCATTCTTTGCAATGATACTGGTCCTTGTACTCTAGACGGTTACTGATACCATAGTGCCATGTAACCCAGAATAAATAGAAAAGTCAAAGGTCACTGATAAAGATATCAAGACCTAACAACTCAGGTTGATGTGTTATATCCTAAACTAACACCACCAATTCTGCTAAAAGACCCAGGATTACGAGAGAAGGTCACTCACCTTCCGTCACATTCCATTGACATGTATAGTTTACCAATGTAATCTGTTTTCACCTAAACATCGCTGCACACAAAGTCTTAGGAGTACCCAATCTCTCTACATGAAGACCTCCATAAGAGATATCCAAAAGAATATTTGGTGCAAAGTTCGCGTTAACAAAGGTCTTTGGTCAATAAAGATAGAAAATAAAATTTAGAAAGCCAACAGATTACCTACTGGGTTAACACAGCAAAAGGCATGGCCCTCGTGAACCAAGAACCTGGTTCCCAATTATTTCATGACTACCTTTAGTCAAGAGGAGGTTGATTATTTTGGTCTCCAGTCCTCATTTACAAGTAAAGGTAGGCCCCTAAGCAGCTGAGCCCCATAGCTGCTACTATGCCTTCTCACAGCTAAGGGTGGGTTCATACTACCGTTACTTAATGTCTGTTGCTCTCATCTGTCACAGGAGGAGAGCAACGGACATTAAAAGTCAGAAGGAGTCTCCTCTGACGAGTGGCCGTCTGCATTCACCCCTATGGAAAAAAAAACAACCTGAAGCTTTCTTCCATCATGTTTTTTACTTTTCTGTTCCAAAAGTATGATGAAAGAAAGACGGTGGAGGCTCTGTTTTTGTCTGTTACGCCACGGTAGCATGAATATACCCTAAAGCATCTGGTTGTTTTTATATTTTTTTTTTTTACTATTCTATATTTATTGACCAAAAACGTTTGTTAATTCGAACTTTGCACCAAATATTCTTTTGGACATCTCTTATGGAGGTCTTCATGTAGAGAGCTCGGGTACTCCTAAGGCTTTGTCATAAGAATATTGAGAGGCCAGAAGCCCCTATCAAACATTTCAGTTAACTTTCCTTCTGAGTTCACCAGCACCAGCATTTCTAACATCTCAAGCAATGTAAGGCTCTGCAGATGTTCTGGGGTTCTTTTTTCCCAAGTGACTTTTTGCAATGTCTTGAAGTTCTTTAGTTTGTAAAAATCCGTTTTATGTGCACTTACAAGCAATATACTTTGTTCGACTGCTATGGTTAGGGCTCTTTTGGATGGCTTGTTTTATTTCACTGCCTTTGTTTTGAGCATGCTACATACAAAGAGGTGTAACCTCAATAGGGCATGAAAGGAATTCCATAGTAGTTGGCTGTTGCCTATTGAGAAACTGCGGAGAATGACTCCTGTTTTATAACTGGTCAGTAAATAACATCCATTCACTAAGACTTTCCTCAGTCGTAAAGTTGGAGTCATGAGAGTGAGCAAGCAAGCAAATGGAAAAAAGAGGAGTTGGAGCAGGATTTATGTTCAGAAGTCAAGGTAATGAAAAGTTATGGCTCTTGTCATATCCTCCATGGGATGAGGCAACTGAGTTGATAACCATGTTACTGCTCAGCTCTGATTTACTTAATGTCCTTTTTGTTCCATTAATTGTGTGGTTATTATTTGTTCATGCATGAAATAACAGAAAGTAAATCTCACTCGTCTCTCAAGGTCATTAACCTTTTACAGAGATGAGTGAGAAGATACATTTTATTATAGCACTGAAATAATTCACCCAGGGAAAAAAAAAAAAAAAATTCTTTTTAAAAAATCTTAGGTTATAACCCAATGTGCAAGCATACCCTTAAATATTTGTATTATTTTAAACAGAATACTTCCACTCAGCTGCCGGGGGTCCTTAGGCTACTTCTACACAGCAACTTTGGCCACAACTTTCTCTGCAGAAAGCACTGCTGGATTTTTTGCAACTAGAAGTTGCAGTTGCAATACCACTCCATTTACTTACATTTGTGAAAGAGCTGCAAGGCAACATGGCGATCTTTGCTTGAATGACTGGAGTCGTGGCCAAAGTTGCTATGTAGCCCTTGGCTTACAGCTGAGCAGGGACTCCTACAGAGAGCATCCTTGCCCCCTCATCCAGCTGACAGGACTCCTTACACTAGAGCAGGAACTCCTACAGAGCTGAGACAGCACTTCCCATCTATTTAACTTCTATTCTGCATTTTTCTCTCATTATCTCTGTCCCAAGTCTCAAATCCAGGACCTTCTGTATGGGAGGATTTTCTCAGACTAAAAGCCTCAATAGCAGTTTTCTTTTTTCACATGAATAATACACTAGTATATATAATTATATCTCTATATGCACATTATATCTCTATATGCATATATGCTCTATATGTACATTGTTAGGCTACGGTCACCCTAGCACTGTGTGACCGTGACGGGATTCTGTCCCCCATTCTGCTTGAAAAATGCGGCGAGAAATGTCATGCGAGCAGGACTTTTCTCTCCACATTTTTCGGGCAGAAATATGGCCGACCCCATTATAGTCTATGGAATCTGTGAGTTTCTGCAGATAACTGCTTTTTAAGATGATTGGGCTTCCGTTTTTCGGGTCCCCAAGCAGACCCGAAGAATGGAAACCCCAACGCTAGTGTGAACCTAGTGCAAGTTCAAAAAACTATATATATTTAGAAATTAAAGCTTTAATATAGCAAAGTAAATTACAATAAACCTATTTTATTAATACAATTTATTAAATGAACATCACAAAACATATTAAAGAGGATCTGTCACCAAGTAGAAAATGCTAAATTACATACATTATTTGATTCTAACTATTCCCCTGATCAATTTTGGAGTTTTCCTTATTAAAATCTATCCACCTATTCAAAAGATATGACCCCTGGAAGGTTATATGTAAACTAGCTCTGATTCTCCATGTGGAACCTTTTATTCTCTCAGAGGAAAATGAAAGGTTACCGCCCACTTGGAGAATCAGAGCTGTAATTTTCCAGGGGCCATATCTTTTGAACAGGTGAATGGATTTTAAAAAGAAAAACACCAAATTGATCAGGGGCACGTCTAGAATCAAATAATGTATGGGATTTAGCATTTTGTACTTGGCGACAGGTCCATAGATGTACATAGATACATAGATGTATATGGTATCGCCATACACGTACAACCCATACAATACACTGAACCCAATGTTTATAGTGAACACTACATGGGGAATAGAGATGGATGAGCCTCCCAAGATTTGTTTCAGTTTCGGGTGACTGGGGTCCCTGACTCATTTCAGGTCGAACAACTTTGGATAGATCCGGAAGTGAAATTATTATACTCTGGGGTCTCTTCTCTCTAAAGTGACTCCATAGTTAAATAATTTCCCGCAAGGCATCTTGTGGCGGCCATTATAGTTTGTCGAATTATTAGTTCAGTTTCGTTAAAACCAGAACAATTTGGGATATTTGAGTTTGCCCATCTCTAATGGTGAATTGCTGGGTTGGCTCCATTGGAAAGTATCACTTTGAAACGGAGAATATCAATACTATACTGGGTATCAAACTCAAAATTCTGGTATTGTGACAACTCTATTTCCCACACTGTCTGTGACCTACATGCTGCTGCAGCGGCATAGTCTGTAGGCCCTCCTGTGCCCCTTACTGTGCACTGGCCTCGCATCTGTGGCTCTTCATTTTAAGTTTCTAAACATTAAAATAGACATATACAAAAAGAGATACATTAGTATACAGAACTTACAGTTATTTGCATATGTTGTACAGGAAAAGAGCTGAAAAGAAGGCCCCAACACCGAGTTCAACAATGCTAATGACAGAGCCACTGTGCCCATTGGCACTATACAAATAAAAAAAAGCTTTCTATTTTCTATGCTTTCAAAGGCAGTGTTTTGTCGGGTCTAATCTACATGGGATTTGTCAGATTCCTATTCACAGGAATCTCTGTATACAACAGTAGTCAGAAGAGTGTCATCTCTTTTTAAGGAAGGGTTACATCAGAGCTTAGTTTAAGCCATATAGAAAAGGACAGAGAGAAGGTCTTTGTGTGCTTAAGCATACAAAGTTACACCACTAATGACAGTAAGATGACAACGAACACCACAGCTCTTTTAGAAGAGGGGCCGATAAGAGCATCTTCTCTTTGGTGACCTAATTCCAGTCACTTTCTGGATTTAATCCAGCTTTTAAACGGGATAAACATAAGGCTTGGGCAACAGGTGCAAAAGTACTAAGTGCTCGGCTATTTCTACTCATCGCATGTATTTGTTTTAAGGCTGTCATGGATAGAAGTGGTATTAACCTATAACCACCCACACAGGAAACAAAGAATTCCTAAAATATGATACATTGAAAAAAAAAAAACGAAAAACTTTTTTGGCAACTTGAAAAGGTCTTCCTGTCTTTTGGTGCGGTGGAAGTGGCATGAACTTCAATTCCTCAGTCTTTTTAAAACCAGTCTCGAAAGTTCTGGTTCCTTGTCGTTGTTTCATTTTTTTTTTTCTCTTGCAAGTCCGTTCTCCTCTGACTAAGATTTACTATTGTGGTTATGACTAGACACTGGTGTAAACTTGGTGTATTTGTGGTGCCTCTAGTTTGGGCTACAATTTTATGACTTGATAGACATCTGAGTGAAATGTACCACAATGTGCCAAAAATATGGCACCACCTTTTAGTAAGGCAACTAAAAAGGTGTTATAAACTTAAGACTAGACAGTCTAAGGATACACCAGATTTATCATCTGGCAACAGTCACTGTGATAAATCTGGCATGTTTTGAGACTTCCTGTCTAAGTTTACACTGATGAACTATTGGTATATCTGGGCCTTTGTCTTTAGTCCTTACTTTCTCTCAGACACTTGTGCTGTACACATTCCCTGCCTCCAGGTAAGCAGGTAAGACAACCTGTCTCATGGTATACCCCATTCCAAAGTAGGAGGGAATTCAATTTAAAAATTTCACTATGATTTCTTTATTAAAAGGAAGTCAGTCACCAGAACCCAGAATATCAACCCAGACCCGCAGATAGATTGTGGTTACAGTCACCTGCATCAGTGTTCCCCTCGTGTGAATCAATGTTATATTCCATCATATTTTACATTACATTGAATTTTGAGAACCATAAAATCACGAGGCAGGCAAATATAAACCAACACATGAAAGAGACATGAAAGTGCTATTTGCTTTCCACCCATCCCTTGTAGGACAGGGCCATAGAACTTTGGATCATTTCCAAACTTAAAATACAATTTCATCAACTGGAAGGAGATTCTTTCTTGTGTCTTTAAGATAGCAAGAAGAATGGGTTAGGTGGAGAAAGAAAGACATGACTGCAGGATCAGACTACAAATGGATTTGATTGTAGTCTGTAACCGTGGAGACACGTGAACAAAGGTGTGCGTACTCTTATTGCTGAGGCGTAAATCACAAAACACATAAAGGTCTGGATCGTCTGGTGTTCTCAGGATCTGACAATGAAGTGGGGGTCCCATTGCTTCCACTGCAGCCACGTAAGCCTCTTGCACTTGAGACACCATTGTAGCCCCTGCAATCACAACCACTATGCCAGTTGTACACATGTTCTGTATAGATGGAGGGAGAGCCCTCAGAAAAAATTTCCTCTGGTGGGCCCTTGAAACCTTAGCCCCACACGGAACATATTGTACTATGTATCACATTGAACCTCTTTCATGCCTCATTAAAGCAGGTGTATGGGTACATGTTATCAGTCCAGCTCACCAAATATACTCTCAAAAGAGACGGAAGCTAAAGCGTTCAGATATCCACTTATCACAAACCTAAAAGAAGGGACGGAAATATAAAGTAATGTGGAAAAGATAAAGAGTGAATGAACCTTTCTATTCTCTACTTAATGAGACAACATGCTGAGTGACCTACAGGTCTTCTGCAAACAAAGAAAATTGACCTCCAAGATCTTTTTCTCTCCGCTACACTTTTGTTTCCGGTTTTGAGTCCAAGAATTAAATAAAAGCTGAGCTGGTGTTTTATGTGATTTACAGAGCATATGAAAATTCTTTAAGACCTGTCCATGTTACCATGAAAGGCAAGAATGCTCAGAATATCTGAGAAGCATCACAAGTTAAAATTCAACTTGGTTTATAGACTACACGGCCCTTCGCCAAAAAAAGGGAGGACTTTGCTTGTGTTTAGTGTGTGAACACAAACCAACTGTATCAAACTCACACCAAGACCACAAATCACTGCAGTAAATTTGTTTGTGCCACTATCGGAATAACTCTACATTAAGGAATATCTCACGAGACGACCTACAGTGCTCTACAATATGCTGGTATTCACAGGGCTGTCCAGGTCGTAGCCCATGGAAACAAATTAAATATTGTTTTTTCATTAGTCTAACTTACATTACACTAACAAAGTTAATATATGATTGGCAGCTGTAAATTGGAAACTCACCAAGCCCTTACCCTGTGGGTTTTTGGACGAATTCCCATGATTTCTCAGTTGATAAAAGGAATTGCTTTACATTTTTCAGCGATTTGGTGTTTAAAGAAGTTTTCCGCTTCGATGTAAATAAAGCTTAATCAATGTATAAGAAAAGGTTAGTCTTCTTTCACACTACGTTATTTTAATAAGTTTAACATATGGCTAGGAAGGCCACCAGTGGTTAGGTTATACTGATTGGAAAAACCGATGCCACAGAGTGCAATCCATCCATCCCCCATGACGCCCATATTAAAAAATCTGTAGTATAGATTTCTTTTATCTGGATGCAAATGAATGGAATATTGCAGCCTACTGCGCCATTTCATGCAGTGAAAAAATGCAAACCCTGCCAGATTCCAACTAAATGGAGACTAATGTACTGTATGTTGCTGCAATGTATCTGTACAGTTAAGACTAAGTTCACATTTGTGTAGGAGACTATGTCAAAAACCCTGGACAAAATAGCACGCAATGGTGAAATAAGAGAAAAAAAAAAGAAAGACACCCGACGGACCCCTTATAGTCAGGTGCCTATGGTGTCCTATAATGGAGCAGAAAAACAGGTTATACAGGGTATAGTGTTTGCCAAAAAGGAGGTCATTCGGTGTATGTTTTGGCAATAGACATCTAAATATTTTACAATAGCAAAGTTGACAAGACTTTTTTCACTTTAACCAGATCGCATCAAAAGATGTGTAGCATTACTTCATGCAACACATACAAAAAAAAAAAAATTATCATTTTGTAGACTTGGTTCTAACAGAGTTTTATGGGAATTTACAATGAAGGCCTATCCTTAGGACAGGCCATCAATTGGAAAGATTTAAAAAAAAAAAAAAAAAAAAAACAGCTACAACAACCAATCACAACACAACTGTATCCTGCACTTGGAAAATTAAGTCAATGGGAGCTGAGCTGCAGTACTGGCTCCTGGCCACTACACAGCGAACGGAGCCAACAGTTTCCAGGTCCATGCACTGTATAGTTCACAGACCGGAAACACCTCCGAGCAGTTGATGTTCAGGGGCCAGCTGTCCTCCCTCCCCACCAATCAGATATTTATGGCCTATACGAAGGATAGGCCATAAATAAAAAATAATAATTAAAAAAAAAAAAAAAACAGAAAACCCCTTTAAAAACAATTTTTAAAAAAAATTATATTCTCTGTGTCCCTCTACACCATACACATAAATTCTTGTTTGTGTATCGCACGTCATCACGGCGCAGCAGCTATATGTTTTACTTTTTCCTAGAGTTTTACATAGAAGGATTTCTCATATATTGAACTTATGTTCTATAGCATTACATATGGTTTATTCACTTTGGTGTAAACTCAAGGGCATTTTCCAGTACATTTGGATGGGTACTATTATAATACACATTTATTTTGGTGCAGGTTTTAGTGGAGGATACTTTGGTAGGACATGTTTTTTGTTCATCAAAACATGCAGTAAATGACCCGTTCACTTTTTCCACTGTACATGTGCTTGGGCAATTAGAAATGGAGAATTCTTTGATGGAAACGAAGGTGGGCTAAGGTATAGATGACAATGAAGAAAATCTCACAGGTCTGCGGTGTGTGTTATTGTCATTAGCCTGGGGATCGGAGTACTTGTGTACAGGCCTGTAATTCTAGCTGTTAGGCGGGTGGTTCACTTATTGACTTGTTGATGGAAAATACAACACAGTTAACAGGATGTAGATCTTTAGGGAGCCACATGAAGGGTAAAAAAAAAAAAAAATCTTATGGAATGGCTTGCAGGGTCTTCACCATAGCCGCCCAAAACAGGGGAATGTGTCCATGTCAGGTGGCAGGACAGTACCATTTTTTTATATCCATTTGCTCTGATAAGAGTAGATGAGTTTAGTTTACAATACAGTTCATGTCATGGCATGTTAAAGTATGAGGACCCAAGGTATGTCAAAAAGATACTTTTAGCATGTTTGGCAAAAATATCAATGGACATGGCAAAAAAAAATTAATTAAATTTTCCGCATCTTTCTTTGGCTGCGTTTCGCTATGTCAGGCTAATGATCCACAAAGGTGCTGGAAAAATGTCAAGAGAGATCAAGAAACTAGCATCACCTATCAATACGTTATATTGTGTTTCTCCAAATTCCCAGTTCCTTCGCACAAGGCTAATCATTACAATTAACTAAATAACCTCTGTTTAGTATTAAAGAACATAGAACAATGTGCAAATAAGTAACAAGAGTGTGACATGGCTCACACATTAACAGACTGAGCTCGGTGGAAACCTTCCCGACTTTTCCAATAATAGCACTGTGATAGATATTCTGCATCAGCAGCTTCCTACTGGTGTCTCTCTAACTGTTGTAAGACTACAGCCATGGGTTGGAGAACACTGTCCTGAACAATAGCAATGACAACACAATCACTTTAAAGGACCCATGCACATGGGGCAATCCAATCCGGAAAATCCTGTCTGTACATCAGCTGGATTTCTTGGTCCGAACCGATACAGAACTCCTGGCATCATAGTGATCTATGATGCTGGGAGTCCCTGCCTGCCTATGGCATCAGTGTCCCATACTGCATACAGTATGAACAGTACAGCCATGAGCCATGATCTTGTGTTGAGCGATGCAGGATACACTAATGACACCTAAGGTCCCGTTCAGACATTTGAAATTAAGAGGAATTTCAGTTGGACATCCACCTCGGATTCCTCTTTACTTTCCGCTCCCCACTGCATAATGGCAGAGCATTAGCATTCCACAATGGTTTTCTGCCACTAATTAGGCCTAGACGAATGGTCTGAATTAGCGGGGAGTCTCGGAATCGAGAAGGACCGTTATTTTTTCAGTGTCAATGAGTTGTTTGAAGCGACATTTCACAGGCATTACGTCACATGGGCTGTTTGCAAATTAGTCCCATTCAAATGAATGGGGCTGAGTTGCAAAATCAAGAACAGCCGCTATAATGGACGCTGCTGGGCTTGGAAAGAGACCACAGCGCATATTTGATCACTGTAGCCTCAGTGAATAGGTCATCAATAATATAGAGTTGTAAAGCCCCTTTAGGTATCCACTGGGCGTTCTCAAAACTCAGGATATTTTCTATATAATGGACAGCCACCCCTCCCAAACTTCAGAGTTTCACTCTTGAATAACGTCTCTTGTAAAGAATGTCAGATGACGTTGGAGATGTCAATCGAGAGCAGAAGGAATAGTTCGGGGTCTGTTTGCCGCAAACACAGTACACTTCTGAGAGGAGAGAACACCTTGTGGACACTTAATAATTCCTTAGTATACGTCAGGTGACCTTTTTATTAGGTATGCTTAAATGGCCATAAGTGATATGTTTGACCTGGTTTCCTCAGCACCTAAGTAGTAGTGTTAAGTATTGCATTTATGGGGTCAAATCTGTTGACAGATTCCTTTTAATAGTGCCAAACACTTACAAAACTAGTTATATCCAACCACGAGAACCAGCCCCATAACATCCATTGACAATGCTAGGGGGTGAAATAACTCCAACAAATCAACCATGTAAAATGGGAGTGGGTTTAGTAATTTGGAAGTAAAATAATTATTAAACTGTATTTAGTGGCTACCCCTGATCCTGTGTTTAAAAAAGTGCATCTATGTGAGTCATTCAATGACTTTATGAAACAATGGTTTCTGAGTAAGCAGCTGTAGTCTTACTCACCCAATAAACATTTTTGTAGGCATTTTATTAATGGACACCAGCCAGTTCCTTGATATTTGCACATAAGGAGATCCAATGATTTGTTCTCTTGTTACTTAAAATGTCAATGTTCTACACTATGGAAAAGTAATTTTGTTGGGAACATAAAATAGAAAAAAAAACATAACTGCTGTGAGAGCAAAAAGCACAATATTTTTATATAATAAAATTGTTGTGAGGCCGTACCAATCTGAAATCTCCATCTTTGCTATAAACTACAAGCATCAACAAAATGTCCTCACTTGGCACAAGAGGTGGGCACAAATTGTGTCAACATCATGTTTTCTCAGAGGTTATTGCTTGTATTGCCTCAAAACAAGAAGGCCGCAAGAAAAAATTACAGTAAATAAGGATAACTGCGAGAAGAAAAGAGCATTGCCGTTCCTTCAATATGAGAAATGGTAACTTCTCCTTTTCGTCAAAACCAGTTATGGCCAAACCAACATATTATGGCAGCTTAAAGTGCAGTGTAGTCAGTGAATGCATTTGTTCACAGCTGTGTTTGTGGATGGTGTAAGAAGTAATGATCTTACGTAAGAAGATCAATCATTATCCGTTCTTGGACAAAATATATATGAAGGGAAAGACCATATATAGGAATGTACACTTAAAACCACACAACATAACTTTTGAAGATTCCAAGTGCCCATAATAAGGAGAAAACAAAAAAGTTCTGTTCTTCATGGTTCAACAGAGCACTCAGCGTACAGAAGCGGTCATGCATGATTATTATCCAACAGAAGGTAGCTGCACCCCATCAGTTTACCATCCCTCGGGGGCAGCATGAGGACCACATACAACTGCTGGGTCAGATTTCTTTCAGAACTTGTGTCTTTATGCAGTACAAGTCAAGTCCACCCAGTTGATCACTGAAGAACTGAGCATTACAGTTGGCCATTTGCTGGATTGAGCAGTAGCCACACAGTTGACCATTTGGTGGTTGGAGTAGTGGCCACACAGTTGGCCATTTTGGTGGACGACTGAGTAGTTGTCGAGATTCTTTTCATATATTCAGGCTCAAGCTTATTCTATCTACGTAATCTACAAACGCAATATATTTATCTATTCACCAAATCTATACAATTTCATCCATTCAACAGCTAGACCAAACTAAATTAAATCCCACCTAAACTAAATCACAAAATAAATCTGCCCACAGCCAAGTTCCTATAAGTTGAAAATCAGCCAATGACCTCACATGCACACTATAAGATAGCATTACCAGATGTCACTTACTGACAGACCAGACTTCTTACAAAAAGTAAAAAATGTGGGTCTGCAATTCAGTTCTTGGACACTTGCCTTAACTTTTATTGGTTGTAGTTTTATGTGATGCAACATATACAAATGTACAGGTATTATATACATACAGCACATACTCCATTGAAGGACATTGCTTAACCATAATAATTGGGGCATTTTTGATTTTTTTTTTGTTCCATTTTTTAAATAGGTGGAAATATGTTACTGTCGTGTTGCCTAGACCTCAATGTCTTCCAAAAGTTATTTTCACTGCTAAAACGTATAAAATGATGGTGGCAAAGCCTTTTCTATTATAAATTCACTTCGAATTATAGCAAAAGCACTTACCATTAAGTATTAATCCATAATCCAGCTTTCTATTTCACCTCAAAATTATTTAGCTTACGCATGTTCTGCTCCTATAAAAATTTCAATAAAAAATAGCAAGCATTTTTCATATGCAAAAATGCAGACTACTCAACTGGCCGCTCTCCATGGTTTTGGGAAATAAATTAGTGAATGCTATAACAGACATCCTATATTGGTGCCACAAAACACATTTCCTCAGTGAAATCTTGAATGTTATGATTTTTATGACTCATGGTGAGATATAGTTTGTAGGAAGATGAGTGACAAAAATTCTGCAGACATATTATTCATTCATATTCTCTCCACGTAAGTCATCACGCTGAGTCTCAATGAAAATATGGCTAAATAATTCCACATATCTGAATAATACAAGAGGAAAACAGAAAAATGTCACCCGTGTATACAACATTCTCATTTTATGAATCATGGTTTACAATATTAAAATATTTTAATTTCGCAAAAATTTTTGTTAGGAATATTTTTTGAGGAGTATTTGGAACTTATAATATTACTGCATATCACTAGGTGTAGGGTCAAAATCTGGGACACTCTTAATCCTGAGAAGAAATGGACCAGAGTGAAGGACCATATAACCTTCTCTCTGCGCTCCTGTCCTCCTGTTAGTAGAAGAAAGGGAAAAATATGAAGGAAATGCAGCACATAACTAGTGACGCAGCTCCTCCATTATTGTAACCACCATGCTATATGAATGGTCTACATCATGAAGCATTGCAATCCATTTACAGCAGCAAATTGGGAGGAAAGCCCAGGAGTTTGGGAGTAGTACTCGTAGTGGTCACCAGATCCTCCAATGGTCCTCCTAGGCTGGTGCAGTGCTGTGGGGGCCTGCAAGGTGTCTGATGGTAGTAGCAGTGTTTTGAGGCATGTCCTAGTAGTAGTAAGTTTTCCTGAGTCTGATGGTAGTTGGAGTGCCTGTGATGGTAGCTGCAGGAATAAGACTCAGGAAACAGGGTTTGCAAAACATAGGAACTCACAATTTTTACAGAGTATAACCAAATAGCTTTCCACTGGGGCTGAAGATGAGCTTGTAGATGGCAGAAGTCTGTCAACCTTACTGAGAAAGCTTTCTTTTATAACAGTGTGCGAAATCGACTAAAACCACAAAGAGTCTGCAAGGCCCTGATTGCATGGTGCAGATTCAAAAAGGGTGCCATGTCTGACCTGAGGCTACAGGCAGGGTCAAAGCTATGAGGCCCATATAATATTATCCTCACAGACGTCTCTCGCACACAATACCCAAATGAGCAGGGATAATGCCCATCTCCTGACTGTAGAACAACACTTTGACTGTCCTTGAGCTGGCTTGGAGAGCCTAACCAGGGCTCTAGCTCAGTCTCCTCACAATCTCCACCACACTCTCCTTGCAGGGAAAACTAACTCACCTCCTCCATCTAGAACAGGAAGTAAGAAACCCACTACGTCTAGCTAAGGAAGGAAGGGACTCCCTGTCTCCTGCCTCCACCTGAGACTCCTAACTTATGGGTGGTATCATCTGCTTAGCCCTAAGCTGGTTTGCTCCATTAAAATTACAAATGCATGTTACATACATTCACAGTCACAAACTTGTGTAGATTGGATCACGGACTATATTTTTATGTGATATACAGTTGACAAGACAGAGATTATTCCCTGCTTTTTATATTATGGCTGCTGCACTTTTTGCTGGCAGGAGAATCTATTAGTAATTCTGTTGGGAATGCTCGCAGTTTCCAAGGAAATTTTGTGACCACCAAGAATAAAAGGAACTGACAATGGCATTTTTACTAAGCATGTATTCTTTTTTTGCCTTACACAATGAACAAATGTGTGGCAAAAAGATTGGGACTGTAGTTCCAACAAGATAAAGTCAATTGTCAAGCATTTGTTCCCAACAGTTGACCTGTCTACTCAGGGCTGTGGAGTTGGTAGGCTAAAACACCAGTTCCTCCATTTTTCTACAGACCGACTCTGACTCCTGAACCGACTCCTTCACAAAAGGCTGACAGACACGGTAAAGATTCTCTAATTTATTAAAGAGCCAGTGGCCGACTTCCTATAAATGAAAATATACAACAAACAAAAGAACAGACTGGCGTTACAGAGGTCAGTCTTTATAGTGCTTAAGCTCCTCATATGTGACAAGGGGCACGTCTCCTTATAAATAAATGAGGCACTTTGCCTGCCGGGCTGTGCACCTAGGGGGAAATGTAGAAAAGCATGTAGTTGGTGTACATTTCCCCATCATTTACACCAGATTTATGGCATAAATGATAAATTTAGCGAGGCCGACGGCCTTGCCGCCGATGACTCCCTTTGCCTTTCCTCTGCATCAGTCTGTGTAATCGGGCCGATGCAAAGCAAGCGATGATCAGCGTATTTTGTAGCCGATCGGCGCTCATTCAGAAATATCTTTAGATCTAATAGGACCTTTCGTGACATCCTGTCCAGGTGCACATGGATTTCACCTCAGCTGCTGCAGGAACATGAAAAAAGTAATAGGGCTATGGCAGAGAAGACAGATCAGTATTCAAATTGGGTCGGCTATTATTGCATTTATTTTCCTGACCCCCACAGAAGAAAGGTTATCATGCTGATTGGAGGGGTCCCAGTAGTCGGATCTAGAAAACTGGGGTTTTTTATATCACAGTTTGAATGGAGCAACAGGTCGGAAATGCTGCAGCTCCATTCATTTCAATGGGAACCGCTGCAGATAGCCAAGCACTGTACTTTGGCTATCTCCACCAAAACATCCAAGTCATCCATCATGATCAGTTGGCGGTCCCAGCAGACATATCACAAGAACTGGGGTGTTTTGCATCTCAGTTTCAATGGAGCAGCAGGTCAGAAACACGTGTAGCTGTTTCACTCATTTCAATGGGAAATGGCAAAGATAGCTGAAGTACAATACTAGTCTATCTCCAGCAAAGCACCTCAGTTCTCATGATCGTTGGGGGTCCCAGCAGTCAGACCCCCACCGATCAGTAAGATACTCCTTTAAATATATTACAAGTCTGACCCAAAATCCTTCCATGGTGTCCAAAAATTCCTGATGGTTCCCGAACATGGACATTATGGGCTAAAAGTGCATATCATCCAACAATGAGCCCATATGACAGGTCTCACACGGCTAGAAAACTGTAAAGCAATCGATGGCTATAACTGTGAGAGTATATCCAAATAGGACTGATAAACTGCAGATTTTCTGCTTCAGAAAATTATGCAAAATAGTTTACATCCCATTATAAAGGTATCAAAAGAAAATGAATATAGACACGCAGAAAAGTGTAAAAATTCCCATCGGCTCATAGTCCGCAAAATGACTGCCCTTCTGTCTCTTCTGGCTAACATGCTCAATGCAGAAGATCTTTATCAAAATAAATAGCCAAAAAAACAACATTTTAATAATTCATCTTGCATCCCCCATATAAAAGAGATCGATGGTATAATCATCATTGTTCTAGGCTAAACAGCAGGCTTTTTGACATTTTGCCACAGCGATATATTTTCTGTAACAAAAGTACAATTTATCTTATGTCCCTTTGTAGCACTAAAAATGGACTATTTCCACAAAAGATGATACAAGATCAGCACTAGACGTTTCACAATCATAGACAATGGCAGTGTTTTTATGGAGACAACATGTCTCCAAAGATGACGATTGTGTCACTGTCTAACTAAAATAGGCCTTATGAGGGAAGGCGTCAGATTCTTTAAGGCAATGTGGCGCCAGAAAATGACTTATTTTTTTACTCAAGTTTTATGTTAAACATATTTTTAAAAAAATTTTTGGTGAGGTTTTTAAAATTTTTTCCATGTTATTATCTATATCCTGCAGTTCTTACACTGTCCACTAGGCCATATAATATGCTGAGACTTCCTGTTTTCTGAAGGAGATTTCTTTGCAGCAGCCACCTCATTGATGATCACAACTATCATGTATACCATATGTAGATAAGACACAGACTCCATCAGTCATGATAGATTTTACATCTTATCTTCTCCTCTCTCTACACAATGATCTCTGCCCAGGTCACAGAGCATGTCTAGATCAACTCTCTCATATAGGGAGAGTAGGTTTTGCTCAGACCATTGTGTATATGCCCCATGGTCCTTCTATAAGAAAAAGGAAGTCACAGAGTGTTTTAGATCTAGTCGCAAAAGTTGGAATTACAAGATTTTTAGGATTTTTTTTTTTTTTTTTTAAATATAGCTATTTAATTGGAAAATTTTAAACATTGCCAAAAATTCTTAAAAAATTATTTTTAACATAAAAACATGATTTAAACAATAGGAGATTTTGTGGCGACACATTCCCTTTAGGTCAACAACAGTTTCAGTATCTAAGCCATACAGTGCTGGCCAAAAGTATTGCAATTCTGTCAGATAATACTCAGTTTCTTCCAGAAAATGATTGCAATCACAAATGCTTTGGTAATAATATCTTCATTTAATTTGTCTTCAATGGAAAACCACAAAAAGAATTGTCAAAAAGCCAAATTGGATATAATTCCACACCAAACATAAAAAAGGGGGTGGACAAAAGTATTGGCACCCTTTGAAAAATCAGGTGATGCTTCTCTAATTTGTGTAATTAACAGCACCTGTTACTTACCTGTGGCACATAACAGGTGGTGGCAATAACTAAATCACACTTGCAGCCAGTTGAAATGGATTAAAGTTGACTCAACCTCTGTCCTGTGTCCTTGTGTGTACCACATTGAGCATGGAGAAAAGGAAGAAGACCAAAGAACTGTCTGAGGACTTGAGAAGCAAAATTGTGAGGAAGCATGAGCAATCTCAAGGCTACAAGTCCATCTCCAAAGACCTGAATGTTCCTGTGTCTACCGTGCGCAGTGTCATCAAGAAGTTTAAAGCCCATGGCACTGTGGCTAACCTCCCTAGATGTGGACGGAAAAGAAAAATTGACGAGAGATTTCAACGAAAGATTGTGCGGATGGTGGCTAAAGAACCTCGACTAACATCCAAACAAGTTCTAGCTGCCCTGCAGTCCGAGGGTACAACAGTGTCAACCCGTACTATCCGTCGGCGTCTGAATGAAAAGGGACTCTATGGTAGGATACCCAGGAAGACCCCACTTCTGACCCAGAGACATAAAAAAGCCAGGCTGGAGTTTGCCAAAACTTACCTGAGAAAGCAAAAAACTTTTTGGAAGAATGTTCTCTGGTCAGATGAGACAAAAGTAGAGGTTTTTGGGAAAAGTCATCAACATAGAGTTTACAGGAAAAAAAAAAAAAAGAGTCCTTCAAAGAAAAGAACACGGTCCCTACAGTCAAACATGGCGGAGGTTCCCTGATGTTTTGGGGTTGCTTTGCTGCCTCTGGCACTGGACTGCTTGACCGTGTGCATGGCATTATGAAGTCTGAAGACTACCAACAAATTTTGCAGCATAATGTAGGGCCCAGTGTGAGAAAGCTGGGTCTCCCTCAGAGGTCATGGGTCTTCCAGCAGGATCTTATTACCAAAGCATTTGTGATTGCAATCATTTTCTGGAAGAAATTAAGTATTATCTGACAGAATTGCAGGGGTGCCAATACTTTTGGCCAGCACTGTATGTTCACAATACACATGGCAACTGGGAACATCACCAATGTGATCTTTATAACATCTCTCTGTCTTACAGAGGCACTTGGTATATGTACCCAGACATTGCACTACATTTTTTATGGGAGTTTAAAAAAAAAAAAAAAAAAAAATCCTCTTTGATGAGTATTTTTAGCCAAGGAGAAATATAAAATTTGCAGCAATGCACATAAATAATATTTAGGCATCAGAGCTTGCAACAACCCATGTACAGACAATCTTTACACATTGAAAAAAGTCTCATGCATATTATTATGCACAAGATTTTTTCCTGCTCTTAAGGAAAGCTGCGGATAGTAAGTTTTAATGGGTTAACAAAAAAAAAAAAACCTCAAATCAGATCAGACACAAATATTTAGATCTATCAAAAGTACGGTATATCATGCCAGGATAAAACATGGCCGATAGAATGATCAAGAAGGGTATCTGCTGACTGTGATGTGGCCAACCAGGGCAGGGCCCCCATGAATCCTGGGAAGTCTCTATAGCACATACACGCTAGGAATTAAGATATTCATTTAACGCATAGAATGAACATTCCTTTCGCAAAGTTGGGTACATTTCGGATCAAAATCCATGAAAAATAACTACCCAAATAAATAATAAGGCCAATAAAGATAACAATCAGAAAGAGTCCTCTATAACCATATAGGCAAAGCTACTGTACAAATGTAACACAGAATCCTGATATAGTAAAAGGTTCACAAATACATAGGTTACATTGTAAACTTATCTTAAGAACACAAATTATGTTAAAACTGTGAGAATACTGGGACTAAGTATCATGGACAACCATGTTACCATAAATAGAACATTAAAGAGTAAAAGCCGTAGAAATAAGCTTGACAACAACCAAGATCCTACCTGGTGATGAGTACAGCATTGTCATGGTGAGCGATGCCATTCTCTGGAATGGTGTTGCCGTCGCTCTGGTGCGAGAGGATGGATTTCTGCCACTTACAGAAGCTGTCGAGGGACTTGTCCGCATGGTGGTTTATCTCCAAGTTTGGCTGCAATACAACACGCATACCAGGAATGTTCCAAGCAAATTACTAAGGTCAGTTGTTAAGCCTTTTGAAGACTAAAATGGGACTATAATTAGATGCAGTGGTTTCTAGGAATAATCTCTCCTTGCCAATATTTATCTCTATAAAATCTGACCCAGAGTTCAGCCAGCGGATTACTGAGCAGACGTATTGTGTGTTCCAAATGTAATAGTGATTATGTCAATATAACAATTTCACATTATCAACCGGCAGGCATTTAACACATCAATAGGTTTGCAACCCCACTTATGTCAGACGGTTACGGCTTTACAAGTAGCAAACTAAAGATGAGATGACATTGCCATAACTACAGCCCATCCAGCTGCCGAACTCAAATTATAATATTCATATTTTATTAAGAGCCCATAAAAAGCACTCATACTGTACTAGGTTTCCTATGAGTGAAGCCAGTGGATAGAAGCCATCCTACATAGCAGTAGCTGTTCCCAGCTAGCCGAATATCGACGGTATAACACACCAAGGCACCAAATTTAACCTCCACTGACCAGCCTCAAGCCCACAGACCAAGCACTGGGAATATTTCTGTTCGGAATTAATGGATTCATCAAAAGTTACATTTCTAAAAATCAATGGACACTAGATTTACACATTACAGAAACTGTGCCAATATATAAGAAATAGAGGGGTTTTATTAAAGGGAGTCTCCAGAACCCAGCCCTTCAGACAGATTAGGTTCGCCTGAATCAGTGTTTCGCCATTGTGAATCGGTGTTCCCACTGCCTAGATTTTGCAGTTTTTGTCAATATGCAAATTAGCGCTTTGGAGCAATGAGGGCGTTGCTGCTTACCTCTCTAGAGAATTGCCAATGCCCTTGTTGCTCCAAAGGGCTCATTTGCATGTTGACAAAAACAGTGATATCTTGGCAACAAAGGCACCAATTCCCAAAGGGAAGACACCGATTGATTCAGGTTACCCTAACCTATACAGTAGAGACCAAAAGTTTGGACACACCTTCTCATTCCAAAAGTTTTCTGTATTTTCATGACTATAAAAATTGTAGATTCACACTGAAGGCATCAAAACTATGAATTAACACATGTGGAATTATATACTTAACAAAAAAGTGTGAAACAACAGAAAATATGTCTTATATTCTAGGTTCTTCAAAGTAGCCACCTTTTGCTTTGATTACTGCTTTGAACACTCTTGGCATTCTCTTGATGAGCTTCAAGAGGTAGTCACCTGAAATGGTCTTCTAACAGTCTTGAAGGAGTTCCCAGAGAAGCTTAGCACTTGTTGGCCATTTTGCCTTCACTCTGCGGTCCAGCTCACCCCAAACCATCTGGATTGGGTTCAGGTCTGGTGACTGTGGAGGCCAGGTCATCTGGCGTAGCACCCCATCACTCTCCTTCTTGGTCAAATAGCCCTTACACAGTCTGGAGGTGTGTTTGGGGTCATTGTCCTGTTGAAAAATAAATGATGGTCCAACTAAACGCAAACCGGATGGAATAGCATGCCGCTGTAAGATGCTGTGGTAACCATGCTGGTTCAGTATTCCTTCAATTTTGAATAAATTCCCAACAGTGTCACCAGCAAAGCACCCCCACACCATCACATCTCCTCCTCCATGCTTCACGGTGGGAACCAGGCATGTAGAGTCCATTCGTTCACCTTTTCTGCGTCGCACAAAGACACAGTGATTGGAACCAAAGATCTCAAATTTGGACTCATCAGCCCAAAGCACAGATTTCCACAAGTCTAATGTCCATTCCTTGTGTTCTTTAGCCCAAACAAGTCTCTTCTGCTTGTTGCCTGTCCTTAGCAGTGGTTTCCTAGCAGCTATTTTACCATGAAGGCCTGCTGCACACGGTCTCCTCTTAACAGTTTTTGTAGAGATGTGTCTGCTGCTAGAACTCTGTGTGGCATTGACCTGGTCTCTAATCTGAGCTGCTGTTAACCTGCGATTTCTGAGGCTGGTGACTCGGATGAACTTATCCTCCGCAGCAGAGGTGACTCTTGGCCTTCCTTTCCTGGGGCGGTCCTCATGTGAGCCAGTTTCTTTGTAGCGCTTGATGGTTTTGGCAACTGCACTTGGGGACACTTTCAAAGTTTTCCCAATTTTTCGGACTGACTGACCTTCATTTCTTAAAGTAATGATGGCCACTCGTTTTTCTTTACTTAGCTGCTTTTTTCTTGCCATAATACAAATTCTAACACTCCATTCAGTAGGGCTATCAGCTGTGTATCCACCTGACTTCTGAACAACACAACTGATGGTCCCAACCCCATTTATAAGGCAAGAAATCCCACTTATTAAACCTGACAGGGCACACCTGAGAAGTGAAAACCATTTCAGGTGACTACCTCTTGAAGCTCATCAAGAGAATGCCAAGAGTGTGCAAAGCAGTAATCAAAGCAAAAGGTGGCTACTTTGAAGAACCTAGAATAGAAGACATATTTTCAGTTGTTTCACACTTTTTTGTTAAGTATATAATTCCACATGTGTTAATTCATAGTTTTGATGTCTTCAGTGTTAATCTACAATTTTTATAGTCATGAAAATACAGAAAACTCTTGGAATGAGAAGGTGTGTCCAAACTTTTGGTCTGTACTGTATATCTGTAGTGCTGGGGTGATATGCTGGGTTCTCATGACAGACTCCCTTTAAGGGATTGAATAATTAAGGATTCTCAGTGGAGTTAGGATGTCCAGCAGCATGAATTGGAAACAAAAAATAACTAATTTATTAAATGTGTTATATCAATTAGAACCCCTCTACTGGTTTCAGGACCCTCTTCCAGATCTGTTCGGACACAGGCTGTTAGAAGAAGAGGATCATCCCTTTTAACCTATAGTAAATGATCACTGTATACTGGACAAGACAAGATTTGCCATAAATTAGGCAAATCAAACACATGAGTTTCTCTTTATATGGACTATGGGCTGTAGACAGAATGACTTTACATACTAGTGAATGGAACCTACAAAAGGTTTTTGGAACAAAATGGCAAATGTGGAGCCAGGTATTGTTTTTGTGGTACCTTCCTTAAAGGGAACCTATCTCATTGAACATGTGGTACAATCTGTGGGTAGAAGACTATGGAGTAGGAAGCACTGAGTATTAAGATTTATTGTAGTGATAAAACCATTATTCAAGTCGTTGTTGAATTATAGTTTTATGACCAAAAAAGGAATTTTTTTGCATTTTCAAAGGATTAGGAAAATCTACCAAATTGGCTAAAATAGCTGCTCAAGCTCAAAAGAAAAGGGACCACAACCATTTATTACTGCTATGAAATCTGGTTGTGGTCATTGGCTGATAAAACACTTCCCTATCTGGATACTAAGCAACCTCCTGTAAGGAGCCAATGATACATAATGGTTACTAATAAACAAGGACAACACAAAGGAGCGCCTACCTGATCTTCTGTGAGGACTATTAGTCGGGTCACTATGATATTCACAACGTTTCCTAGGCTGGAATCACGGTAAAGTTTGGCAACCTGACCTCCAGAAAAGAAGAAAAGACACAAAGTCAGACAGTGAAAAAATATAACAATAAGAGAAATGACATGATCACTAGCATGTCATTTCTGTTTTGCATGCTCATGTCAAAAAAAAGAAATCAATAGTTGACAGAAAAATGAAGTGAAAGACCATAACATAGCAAAGGTCACATTTTAGGGACCATAAATCTGGGCTTACACATTAGACTAATGTCAGCCAAAACCGCCAACTTAAAGAGATACTGTGATCTGAGGTGTACAGTCGTCCTAAGAGAGCCCACTTTAGACAGCTGCCGGCTGGTAGGTATCTCGTCTGACAACTGTATACCTATGCACATTCAGCTTGGCCAAGCAGTACATGTGTTATAAACAGGGAAAAGGAAGAACGTCAGTGTCAGACTCCAGCAAAAGGACTGGGTAGTCTAAAGCCAACTGGCTTATTCTTATCTCCCTTGACATATGCCTTTGGGGAGACTGTCGGGAGACCTCCATACACATTAGATGGTTGACTTAACCCATTGATGAATTTGGTGGGTTCAACTAATACACATCTATTTTGTATGACCAGCGTAGAGGTCTTTTGACATATAAAAACTGCCCATAATAATTGCCGCCTGTTGATATAGCAATTTTAATGGGACTCATTGGCTTTTATTTTCACTTTGTAATTGTCGGGAAGGGTTTGAACAATTGTTCATCCCTGTAATCCTTGCAGTGACGGCCCATTCATACAGCAGGATTCTACGACCATATAGGAAAAATAGAAAATGCTATTTCTTGGGCTGCTTTCATGGATCTCATGTTTATGAGGGATCCGTGAAATGGATTACCGTTGTGTGTAAACTTGTCCATGAAAAAAGTCATATGAATGAGGCCTAACATACATGAGCAGAAAAGATGTGATCAGCGATAATGGAGTGAATAACTGCTTGCATGGAACAATAATCGGGATTGAACAATCGTACGAAGGAACCAGTAGCAGATTATAATATGGTTTTTTGGGACGGCCACCCGCGACCCAAGGCTTCTGGGGAGCCCATGGCCACCTGAAAATTTTACCAACTTTAACAATTGTATGCTAATTAGAAGTGGCCTGCTGTGACAGTAGAATTTTACATGTACCTGTAAATACACACACGGCGGTAACTAATCTTCACATAAGCAATAGGGTAGCATCATAGTGTGGGTGATGCATTCCTAAACCCGATATAGCAAAGTAGCCTACTGCTCTTTCATAGTGAAGTCCCTCCTCCTGTACCCTGTGGCCATTAAAAATAAAATTGCCTTCAGCTACACTCCTCTGACCCCTGGGTACATGATGTACATATTGCCCGCACAGTGTAACCTAACCTAACACTGGGAACTGACTGAGAATGAACATTCCTATGAATGACCATTGGGCTGATAAAAGGCCCAGTAAAATTTAGTCTGGAAGGCTCCCAAAATCTTCATATAGCAGTGCGCTTATGGTAGTCTTGATCCAACCCTGGATGGATTGATAATTTGGGCAATTATCAGCCAATAAAAATTAGCATTCTAACGTGCCATGTAAAGCTGGATTTACCATGATGGACACCTAACCGATCAGAACAGAATAAATGACTAAATGTCAAAAGACAAAAGAAGACACATATCCTAAAAATACAATGAAATGATCAGAGACACCAAAAAGAACCCCTCATGATCTAATTTCCTTTTATCAAGAGTTGCATCTCATGCTGAGTACACCTACACAAAGTAGAAGACGTCTTTCAAGGGCTGGCAGCTAGTAAGCATTATAAATGACTGGATGACATCAGCTTTCCTCCAACCACCAAAACCAGCACAATAAAGAAAGGATTCATGATGATTAAAGGAAAGCAACAGGTAGTGTAACTGACACTTGTAAGACGAAACTGAGGAGACAGTGTACTGCCGAGAATGAGCTCTCGCTTATTAGATCTGGCAGACACAAGACGTTACAAGCCACAAAGTGTAGTTACAGATAATGTCAGCTACTTAACTGGAAACTTTCCAACACTTCTCTCCATCACCTAAAAACATAATTGCACTATAGACGTTCTACAGTTACTAAGCACAATAGGCATGTGGATGTTTTTGTTTTATATATAATTGACAACGTATTTAACCCCTACATAGTCAATCTGACTATGGTATCGAAGGCTCGAGTCTCATGGCCAAACTACTAAAATGTTGCATGGTAAACACTGATGGCCAAGTATTAATTTTTCATGTACACAACAGCACCACCTTAGTTTGTTAGTGGTATTGCAATTATAAAAGTACATTTTAAACTGAATTATCTTTTGATATGTCAGAGAGCCATACCAAAAGACAACATTAGTGAGAGTCCATGAGACGGAACCTCTGAATGAAGGGGTTATCAAGCTTAAAACGAATGTATCAAACTTTTTAAAAATATTTTATTAAAGCCAGATAGTGGAATATATGACTTTGTTTCTAAACTGCTTTATTTTCAATTTTTATGTTTCAGTTTTCTGTACATGATTATGGAGGCAGTATCTTGCCAAAGCTTCTCCTCTGCTCAGTTAACAGCATTTAGTGAAATGCTTTACAGCAGTCATGGCCATAGAAGGGAATAGTCTGGAACTGAATGGCTGAGGTCTATGGGGGAGTTTTCTAAACATGCTCTGTGCAAACTGGGGGAGTTACATAAGCTGTTACATCATCTATTCTCAGTAGTAGATGCAATGACGAATGTCATGTGATGTTATCTGTAGAGCTGTTATATTGTATTGTAATGCTTGTAAAGGTGTTATCTTCTATTGTTATCCTGTGTTAGTCTATTACTAGGCTTAGTAATTAAAAAATACACATAAATTCTTAAAAAAATATGTTTATCATAAAAACTAGGTTAAAAAAATAGGTAATTTTCTGGTAACACATTCCCTTTAAACCTCTGGGTTTTCAGAACCTGGATTCTCAAATACAGTGCCTAAAACAATACCCTCCACCTGATGCAATTCACAAAAAGTTTTTAAACAAGTATATAGATGAAGGGGTCAAACTTACAATATTCATTACGCTCAGTATGTAGTGTTCAATATCTTTGCGTCCATGATACCCAACCATCATCTTGTCGGCCACTACTAGTGTTTCCACAAATCGTTCAACACTGACCGATCTCCTCTGCCGACGAGGACCATTTTCTGTGTCATTATCTGAAGGCGTTGTAGGGGTAGACAATGTATAGTTTAACCACCAAGGCTTGTGATTCCCAGTGAGATCTTCTAGGAAATAAAGTAACTGTATGAGATGTAACACATTATTGATCTGCTAGAGATTTATGACTGATATGATACGAGCAACTGGTCCTTTATACCACAGTTCTATTACACAGATAACAAAACTATATACAAAAGTCTGGGCATTTTTTCATGGTATCCAGATTTTTAAAAGCGTCGTCTTCAAGTAAAAAAAAAAAAAAAAAAAAAAAAAACAGGCAGCAGGACATGCTGTAGTAGTCATGTGCGGATACACAATGCCATCCATCCTGGGAGGTATATAAAGACCAGTGGAAAACTAGGGAAGCATGGTCAGTGCAACAGCGGGTTTTTAACTGGTGAATACTGCATTTTATTTACTTTATATCAATACCCGATGCTTTTTTTTTTTTTTAATTCTTAGACAATCCCTTTAAGCATAGGTTATTTTGACTTAAAGTGTATTATTTATTATCTATATTTTGCTATAATTATAGTCCCCTATTATACATTCTTCAGTTAGTAGGTTCAACATAGAATTGTAACCACAATATGTTACAAAGTTCCTTATTTCAGCCATGATTTTGTGGTACTATAAGGCTATAACCTGAGAGTAGACTGTACTGTCAGACTGTAGACTGTAGGCGACAATATGCAGACCACAAAGTATCCTTCTGGCGCGACCTTCTGCCTTTAGCTTTAATTTATGGGGAAAGCATGTCAATAAGCGTTCAGTTTCTCTGCAGCACCACCAGAGGTGAAATGAAGCACTGCAGTGTGTCCATTTAAATCAATTGGTTGTAATCCAGGACAGGATCTCCAGAGCAAGAGACTCTCAATGCAACCCCTGCCCACTCTAATAAACAGATGAAGACTCCAAAAAAGGATCCCTGTAGCAAAATGAGCTAATAGGGCATATAAAATGGGTTTTCCCCAAGCTGGATAGTCACTGTCATTAGTAAATAACCCTATAAAAACATCATATTACAGTAAATAAAACATGGGTACACTCTTCCAAAAACAGTGCCATTAATATCCATGGGCTGTGTCTTGTATTTTCAGCTCTGTGAATAGGACTAAGGTGCAATACCAAATTCAGCCCATGGAGGAGCTGTTTCTAACCCCTTAAATACACAACTTCAAATTTTATGGTTTCACTGTCCATTGATATTCCCTATTCAATGTAAAATTGACATATCCTCTGGCCATGCATATATCTTACCTTTCACGCCACAGTGTCCCTGGCTGCTTGAGTGTCGCTGATGGATGGCGGACTTTCTGTAAATAACGTGAGGGTGGCCCCTTTCGGAGTTAAAGTGATTGGAGTTTTCAGTTATGTTGTCTAAAGGCTCAATAAAATACTCTTCATCTTCAGTAGCGATTACGCCATGCTTGGATGGAAAAGAATAGGAAAAGGATTTAGACAAAACTGGAGAAACTTGTGCTATTTGCATTAGGGCTGATGACGTCTGGGAAATGTAACGTAAATGAGGATATTTCTACATTTTTCTACATTGCAGAACAATTGCATTAATCACGGTGTATGGAGCAAACAGTCTGCTCTATAATTAACTTTTCATCCTCCGTCCTCGTCATTATACAGATATTGCCAAAGCGTCACATTTCATCCTAGTGCACATCTAGTAAAACGAAATATTTCCTGAGCTGCCAGATGAACGTGAACTTGTAGATCATAAGTAAGGGAACCAGCAATTCTGTCAGTGGGGAGGATTTATCATGCCAAGTACACCAGCATGAAAAAAGTGCAAATTTTTGTGCAAATTGGAGTTTTGTGCAAACATTTGCAACATTTTTTGCAACATTATATGCCTCCCTTTCCACTTTTTAGAAAAGTGGGCATGGCGGATCTATGACCATCTACGCCAGTTTACAAGCATAAATGATAAGCGTGGGTATGAGCTGGTGCAGATTTCAGTTCAGGAGCACAGCCGATGAGCTGGTGCAGATTTCAGTACAGGCGCATGGCCGGGCGGAAAGGTGTGTCTGATTTATGAGGAGGTTTATGAGTCTTGCCCAATAGCTGAAGGGGGAGCGCAGCAGAGCTTCATGCTTCAAGTTTGTTCACTCAAAATACACCCATTATAGTACACCCAGAAAAGGACCAACTCTACTTCAAAGGGGTTTGACCCATCTTGTAAATTATAGTATATTATGGGAATATGCTAATCACTTAAAGGGTTTTTTTCATTTAAGACATTTATAGCATATGCGTAAGATATGCGTTACAATATGCACAACATTCCCCATACTCCGGAACTCACTACCATGGTACATAAGATTGTCCCCTATAATCACAACCTCACCCTTCAAACTCAACCTAAAGCCTTGCCTCTGCAACAAATCCTACAACCTCCGCTAACCCTGCCACCATCACACAACCATCTGAAAAACTTGTACACTCAACTACTGTCTCCCTCCCACTTTCCCTATAGATTGTAAGCCCTTGTAGGAAGGGTCCTCTCTCCCACTTTACCTGTTGTTTCACCAAGATTATTTTAGTCTATTGTACTTTTTATGGTACTACACAAGCAAACCCTTTTTAAGTGTACACCACCATGGAGCTAACGGTGCTCTAAAAATAAATAATATTGTGCCATAAAGATTCTTCCGCAAATGCATCTCAAGAATGCAGTCAGGGGCCCCTATCGAACAAATGTTGTGAATGGAGAGGGGATCGACATGTATGATTTTCTCTTTCCTTTCACTTCTATTGGAGTTCTGAATACAGTTGAGTATACTTACTCAGCTGTCTTAGAAACTTCTTCAGAGATGAAAAGAGAAAAAGTCATGCATGCTGGTCTATGGATGTGTCCCTTTCTAATTTTTTCCCTACACAGCGGTGCTCCTGGCCACCTTGTTGCACAGGGAACTGCAGCTGGTGCTATTCACCTGAATGGAGCCACACTGCTGTGCAGGGGAAAGAATAGCGAAGGGGTGGAAGGCAGCATTATACCAACATTGCATCCGCTTTATTCTTAGGATTGAGTGCCAGATGGCAGAAAACCACCATCGATCTTATTCTATTGATATACCATCACTTTATGATATAGGAAAACCACTACAGGCTATATATGTATCACCTACCTTTACCAACGGACATAAAAATTGGCCCTGAAGGCAAATTGACACAGTAAACTATACACTACAGTGCTAAGAAATTGGTGTATTAAATTTGGATCGTACTCCATTTTCTATTTCTTCTAGCTCTACCTCTATACGAAGTATCTTCAAAGTAACACACAATATACTGAAGTGAATATCACTGTATTCTAGACATAATAACGTGTATACAATCAAGTGAAGATAATACAGAAAAAGCAATAGAAACAAAGAGGGGACTGTGTAGACTGAAACTCTCGCATGGTCACCAGTAGATGAAATCCCTTCGACAGCCCATTAGACAATCCTTCTTGTCAGAATGGTTCAATGTCTATAAACTGGTCACAGATGGGACCCGCGATCAGCTAGAATCTGTGGAGGAGCCATATAGCAATTCTCCTCCAGTGCCACCACAGGAGAAATGAAACATGTCCTCTATTAAAGAAGCACTCCAACAAAAACACTTGACTTTCTGCACTACGTTTATGTATATTACACTTATATTCATGCAGTTCATCCATTCTGTTCCTGACCATACGCCATCTTTTTAGTTTTAAAGGGACTCTCTCAGATTTAGGGCTCCTAAACCAATAGATGGTGTTCAGCAGTAATTGTAAATTTTATTCTGTCAGAGATGTCATGAATCTTCTCCGGCAGCTCTAGACAAGTGTGCAGTGCGCACATGAAGCCAAGGATACTACACATCACTTCATTAGTCAGAGAGGAGGCAACGTTGGTCAACAAAGTTTTATCTTTTAGACACTTTATACCCAATAGCAACCAATCAGAGCAAAGCTTTCATTTTCCACAGTACTTTAAGACGTGAAATCAGAGTTCTGATTGGTTGCTATGGGAAACAAAGAGTCTTACTATTAGACAGTTCTGATTGATGAGACCTATAAAGTCACTAGGTGGCTAACAACACCATACCAATGTGATAAAACCAGGGGGTAGTTTGCTAAACAATACCAGCACACATATCATGAAAGTCACAGGGCTCGGCAACGTAACTGCGGTGACCAGATGGAAGGTAACGCTGCAGTTGGGATTGCGGGGTGCAAACAGCGCAGACTTGTCACGGTCTCTGGGCACGAGGGCGCAGCGCTGGTGCTGTCCCACGTTACCACCACTGGTACCGGTGATGAGGGGGCTGCACAAATGTTGGTGGTGATTGTTCCCCCGGGGCGCTTCCCCTATACTGTGCCGACTGCTGGTGTTTGGGGCGCCCTGATGTTGTCGGTGCAGAGTCAGACACAGAAACGGTTGTAAAGTTGAACTTTTACTTCCATGGGTGTGGAGGCACAAATGCTTAAACAGTTTCTTCAATACAAAACAACGGGGTACGCCTGGTGACACAGCAAAGTCCTGGGGTGCAGGGTAGACTTGATGAAAGGTGTTCCTAGCCCCTTATACTTCAGTGTTACAGCCCTAAGGTGCGTCTGGGCTCCTATTTGGCTCATAGGAGGATGCCCACCATGATACTAGTACATAATATTCCCCACTCACGTTATGTGGTCCTGATAGCTCAGAGTTTCGGGGTGCAATAGTCAGGGTGGCAGGATATTCCACAGGTCTGGCCTTGGCCCCTGGATCCTGTGATACTTGCTATGGAGCACGTGTTCCAGAATGTTCTCTCCACAGTCTCATGCTGACGAGATAATGATGCTTGACTTCCTTCAGGACGATGGCTAGGCAGACAGGGGACAGGATCTTTTGAATAGCTGGAGTATGTCAGCTCTCCAACCTTCCTGGGCCTGTCTAGGACTTGAGATTCCTGCACTAAACTCACTGCTTTCTTCACAGGACATCACACTTATCTCCTCACCTCCTCCTCCTAACACTCCACACTTCTAACTCCTCACACGCAGGACCTTCCTGCAGGGGTGTTACCATGGGGACCCAGTGATCAGCTGACTCCTCCCCTTTTCCCAGGCGATGTCCTCCCATTGGACATTTGGTTACTATTCAATCCTATGGGAGGTGTAATGCATGTGTGAGGCTCACTAGGTGGCGCTGTGTTGTGTGAGACTCAGGACCCCCTGCTATGTCACACAGGCTATGAAGCAACAGGAAATAATACAATGCACAGAGATCACCCTCAGCCCAGCCATAGCCAGCTCTGGGATGCCACATACTCCCCCTCTTTCACTGAGCCGACCTCGGCGACGGGCTGGGGTGAAGGTGAGAAATGTAACATAACGTTAATAAATACGAATAAAGTGCAAATGTCACTAACAGTTTAGAAAAATATAATACTTAGAAACTTGAGGTAAGACCTCCCGGCATAGTCCTGGAATGTCCATGAGAAGTCTGAAGGGTAACTGAGAGATAATTAAACGTAGACTTATGGAACCTTTTGGCGGTACCATCAGACAGTCCATATAGAAACAACAGTAGTGCAAATGGGTCCAGAGGCTCTCTGGCACAAATTTAGTGAGTGTCCATTATCATGAGAGTCTCTCTGAGAAACAATAAACAGTCCTTTCTGTAAGGAAGAGTAGGCACTCTAGCACCAATGTCCATACTGCAATGGGGTAACAGAACTTCCTTGGCTCGGTGAGCCAGGCACTATGGCTTGGATTGTTGCATATAAGTGTAAATACTATATTACATGGCAAGATATTATATATATACTGTATATACACACAGGAAAAACATTAATGTAATCAGAGCAGGAATAACATATATACAGAAGCAGAGACAGTTAACCTCTTTTACCCGAGGACAGCCATGGCATCACTATAGCGTGTTGGAGGTATGCCTTTTGTGGTACGCTCAGAACGCCTAAGTGGAACGAGATTTGAATCAGGAACAGAGTCACTGAAATCAATTAAATCATCTGTCGAAGGGTTCTCTTGCACTAGAGCAATTGGTGGATAACAGCTAAATGGTAGTAGTTTAGGCGCCCACATAAGCTCAGTTAACGTTGGGTGTCTCTCTTTTGCTTCAGAAGGTGACAAGATCTCTGTACTCGTTGTCTCAGCTGGGGGCACCTCTGTGGGTAGTCCTTCTTTAAGGCACAGCTTCAGACGGTTTCGGTGTACTACTTGGGGCTGTCTCCCAGGTTTAGAGATCTCATACACGTCGGATTCAGGATATGGTATGGAGATGACACTGTATGGTTCTTTCTCCCAGAATGGATCCAATTTCCCATTTCGATGGTTATTCCTTAACCATACACGGTCGCCAACTTTCAGGGGCGCTGCATGGGCGCGATGGTTGTAATCCTCCTGTTGTCTCCTACGGACCTCATCCATGCGCGTTTCAACTATCTCTTTAGCTTCCTCCATACGTCGGCGGTGTTCAACAACCCAGTCTGTTATGGGTAGTGGATTGATGGTGTCAGGGACCTTCACACCAAGGGTTAAGTCTGAAGGAAGTTGACCTTGTCTTCCAAACATTAGATAAAATGGTGCATATCCCGTAGATGTTTGGGGTGTGTTGTTGTAAATATAGGCCAAGTCCTTGATACGCTCAGGCCACTCAACACCAGGTGTAACTGCGGCTGTTCTTAGCATGCCGATGATCACTTGATTTGCCTTCTCGCACATACCATTCCCTTGAGGGTGATACGCTGTGGTTCGCAACTTCTTGCAGTCTTGGAACTGACACAGCTCACGGAACAATTGGGATTCAAATGCCGATCCACGGTCGGTGAGGATATGCTCAGGACAACCGTAATGGCGGACAAACTCTGCGTAGAAGGTCTCAGCCGTAGTTCTTGCTGTAAGATCTCTGACAGGCACGATGACAAGGAACTTGGAGTAATGATCCACCATTGTCAGAGCGTAGCTGTAGCCGGAACGTGTGGGACCCAACTTCACATGGTCCAGAGCAACAATTTCACACGGCTTTTGAGTCTTAATTGGATGTAGAGGGGCCTTCTGATCTCTTCGACCTTCCTTGGTGATACTACAGGCGGGACACTCTCGGCACCAACTCTCAATGTCACTCCTCATCCCAACCCAATAGAAGCGACGACGGATGGTAGCTTCGGTCTTTTGTACCCCGAAGTGACCGGATCTGTCATGATACGCCTCAAGTATCATCTGTGCGTCTCTTCTTGGTACGAGGATCTGATGAAGCCTTTCACCTGTGACAGGATCAAGAGTGTTTCTATGTAGAAGGCCTCGTTGGACAAACAGGCGCTTCCTCTGTCGCCAAAGGCGTTTTAATTCCACGTCATGAAGACCTCTCTTTACACGGGTTGGTATTCTTCCTGTAAGCAGGAAATCTGACAATTCTCCTAAAACTCTGCTCTCTTCTTGGAACGTTTTCCACAGAGATGGCTCCTGGAGGGATTCGGCAGGTGTTTTCGCCAGAGATTCTCCTTCTACAGGGACACCAATAGCAACCTGTTGGGCAAACTTGTTGTAGAATGGTGGCATCTCCACCTCTTCCCAGATGTCTTCTCGGGGTGGTTCTTCTCCCACAGGCAACCTTGAGAGTGCATCAGCGTTACCGTTGGACTTGCCACTGCGATACTTGACAGAGAACTTGTAATTCGCGAGTCTTGAGGCCCACCGTTGTTCAAGGGCTCCCAGTCGAGCAGTGTCCAGATGCGCCAACGGATTGTTATCTGTGTACACGATAAAGGGTGTGGCAGCCAGGTAGTCTTTAAACTTCTCTGTCACGGCCCAGACAAGCGCCAGAAGTTCGAGTTTGAAAGAACTATAGTTCTGGTCGTTCTTCTCCGCGCCTCTCAGACTCCTGCTGGCGTAGGCGATGACTCGCTCTTTGTTGTCCTGAACCTGGGACAACACTGCACCCAAACCTTGGTGACTTGCATCTGTGTACAAGCGGAATGGCTGACTGTAGTCGGGATAGGCTAGAATTGGTGGTTGCGTCAGAAGTGCTTTAAGCGCTTGAAAGGCTTCCTCTTGACGCGCTGTCCAGTCTACCGGAAGCTTTCGGTTGTAGTTTTCTCTGGGACAACCGCGCAACAACTCGTTCAGAGGCTCGGCTACTTGGGCGAAGTGTGGTATGAAACGCCGGTAGTAACCTGCGAATCCAAGGAAGCTTCGGACTTCTTTGACGGTAGTTGGTCTTCGCCAGTTCTGGACTGCAGTGATCTTTTCAGGATCAGGTTGGACGCCTTGTGCGCTCACGACATGCCCAAGGTAGTGAACTTGGGGTTTCAACAGGTAGCACTTGGAGGGCTTCAACTTTAGGCCGTGCTGTATAAGTACCTTGAATACCTCGGACAGGTGACGAAGGTGTTCTTGGTATGTCCGGGAGAATACGATAACATCGTCCAGGTACAGTAGCACACTCTGGAAATTCTCATGGCCGAGGCACCTCTCCATAAGCCGTTGGAATGTGGCTGGGGCATTACATAGCCCAAATGGCATACTATTGAATTCAAAGAGTCCCATCGGGGTCGTAAACGCAGTCTTTTCACGATCTTCAGGCGCCATAGGGACTTGCCAGTATCCACTGGTTAAGTCCAGGGTCGAGAAACAGGTAGCTGATCCCAAAGCCGTTAGAGATTCCTCAATCCGCGGCAAAGGGTATGCGTCCTTGTGCGTGACGTTGTTGAGTTTACGATAGTCCACACAAAATCGTAGGGTTCCGTCTTTCTTCTTGACAAGGACTAGCGGGGCTGCCCAGGGGCTGTTACTCTCCCGGATGACATCAGCATCTCGCATCTCTTGGATCAACTTTTTCACCGGTTGGTACATCGCTGGTGGTATTGGACGGTGACGCTCCTTGATTGGATGGTGGTCGCCAGTCAGAATGCGATGTTGTATGGTCGTGGTCTTACCAAAGTCCAATGGGTGTTTGCTGAATGCCTGTTGGTAACGCTTGGCCACATTGCGAACCCCATTGATGTGCTCTATAGGGGTATTGGCGTCTCCCACGTTCAATTCATCCCACCAGGACTTCATGGCTCCATTCTGAATGTTCTCAGCAGCTTGGGTGGAACGCTGTGTGGCGGTAGAATCACCAGAGAGAATGTCTTCTGGTGCTAACCGGTGTAGCAGGGCCACAGAGTGGAACTTGTGGAGGTTCATGGGAGCATCGCCCAAGTTGACTAAGCGGACAGGAACACGTCCATTGGAAACTGTGACAAGGCTGCGGGCAGCCATGACAAGTGGTTGGCCATCTACCTGTATGGGTTGTAGCAAGGCCTCGTAGTCCTGATTTTCTATGCCCGGACGGGCACGGCACCACACCATAGTTTCTGTTCCAGGCTGTAGGGTTACTGGACGGGTATCTTGGATCCGGACTCGACCAATTTCACCTTGTTTGTTGGCGAACTTGTGCTGGGCATTGAGTACACGAATGGCCCGCTGAATGGTCTGCTGGTCACTGGGAGAAGCTGCTTCTGCAAAGCAATGGCGTAAAACATTCATGCCTAATATTACAACTGCAAACCTATCATCCTCTACATCAGTGACAATTACACCCTGTCTAGGCAGTTTCAAGTCCCCAATCTGGATAGTGGGTTCCCAATAACCCTGCTGTGGTATGGGCTGTCCATTGCTGGCACACAGATTTATCCATGTGTCAGGTGTTCTATTCAACACACCTAAGTCCCAATGTTCAAGGAACACCTGCTTGCGCAGGGTTGTTACCTGAGATCCAGTGTCCACCAACGCTGTCAGAGGGACGCCGTTCACCCGGATTGTGATGTGTGGGCAGGCTGAGACGAAGCGTGACAATGGCACTGAAGATTCACCTGGGCCCTTCTTCTTTCCTCCCGAGGGGCGGCCCGCTGCCTCGGGGGTGGCCCGTTTAACTGAAAACACTGAGGCCTGGTGTGTCCATATCTATGGCAATAGGTACAGTATGGCCTCTCACTCTGCGGAGGTTTCACTGAAGACGGACGTCTGGGTGGCGACTCAGGTGAGATGTTGAGACTTCGCAAAGGATCACTGGACGATGAAGACGTCTGGGTCAGACGATCTAGACGGACGGTAATCTGTTCCATGGCACGGGTCAGATGATCCACTCGGGCCAGAAGGTCATCTCTGGAGTCTGCTGGTGTAGTCTGCGCAGTTTGGGCGGCAGGTGAGGTACCCAGAGGTAGTGGCAGGACAACTGGAGCAATGCTTGTTGAGGGTCCAGGTGAGGGAGCACAGATGACTGGGCTCGGCTGGGGCTGCTCCTTTCCCAAGACCTGGATGGCAAGGACCTTGAAGTCAGCAAACGTGATGCTGGGATGTTGTGCAGCAAGCATTCGCAACTGACTCTGGAGCAATGTGGTACCCGCCCCTTCTATGAAGCGGTCAAGCAAGATTTTATCAGAGTCCACATTTTCACGTGGATCCACTTGCACCACAGCTCTGAACGCCTCTTGGAGGGATAAAGCATAGTCCCGCAGGGTCTCACCAGGTAGTTGTCGTCTGGAAAAGAAGCGCATCTTTACCTCGGAGACAGATCGCACGTCAAAGTTCACCTGGAGTTTGTCCAGAATTTGCCCAGGGGTTCTTTTGTCAGAGGCAGGCCAGGATTTGACCTCCCTAGCTGCAGCACCCTCAAGCTGGCCCAGCAGGATCTGTATCTGCTGTTCTGTATTCAGAGGATAGAACTGGAAGAGAGACAGCATCTTCTCACGAAAGTCCCTGAGGGTATGCGCCTCCCCTTTGTAGCACGGCAGCCATGGTGCGCCAGGGTAAAATGGCATGGAGAATGGTAGGCTGCTCGCCATGGGCACTGCTGGATCACTAGAAACAGATGGCACAATGTCACTTTGCTCAGTCATGTTGTTTGCAGGTATGCCTGAAATTAGGTCGCCGTCTCTTTAAGAAACTCAACTGCTTGCTGGCAGGGAATGGAGACTACAACTTGGAATGCTGTCCCTTTAAGAATGCTGTAGCTATTACCAGAGTCACTGTGATGCAGGCTGACGGTGTGCTCCCCCTCTTTAATGGTGGCACTCCCCACGGACACGGTACACGGAAAACACTCGCTGGGGCCGTGGGAGGACTGAAAACAAGGACAGGGAGGCACAGTACTCACTGACAGCAACTGCAGCGTGGACCAGAGATCAGCGGTGCACAGCAGGGATGGTGATGCGGCACCGGAGAGTCAGAAATGGCGCTGGCACGTTCGCCTTTCACTTTCTTGTATGGGTGCGCTGGAGCATTGCGCTCAGCATTCTGGGCTCTCCTAAGATGGCGGCAGATGGGTCTCCTGGCCTCATGGGCAGTGCTAAAAATCTCTCGCACTTTTGCAAGGTACAGTTAACCCTTTGTGGGCGTTCTTACACAGCGATGTGGCGCAGCAAACAAGTTCTGGGCGTTTTAACTCTTCCAGGGCTGTAACACACTGAGAGGACAGTCTTTAGGGCTTACTTCAGGGGTATAGGGCTCCCCCTCTTTGTGGCAAGCACTCTCAGGGAATAAACTTGATCTTAGCAAAGTCCACAATAAAGACCGATGCTCTGGAGACAATTTGGCGCACTTTTCGTGGCGACTTTCTCAAAATGGCACACACCCGTATCCTGTTCGTGACGCCAGTTTTTCTTGCGGTGACCAGATGGAAGGTAACGCTGCAGTTGGGATTGCGGGGTGCAAACAGCGCAGACTTGTCACGGTCTCTGGGCACGAGGGCGCAGCGCTGGTGCTGTCCCACGTTACCACCACTGGTACCGGTGATGAGGGGGCTGCACAAATGTTGGTGGTGATTGTTCCCCCGGGGCGCTTCCCCTATACTGTGCCGACTGGTGGTGTTTGGGGCGCCCTGATGTTGTCGGTGCAGAGTCAGACACAGAAACGGTTGTAAAGTTGAACTTTTACTTCCATGGGTGTGGAGGCACAAATGCTTAAACAGTTTCTTCAACACAAAACAACGGGGTACGCCTGGTGACACAGCAAAGTCCTGGGGTGCAGGGTAGACTTGATGAAAGGTGTTCCTAGCCCCTTATACTTCAGTGTTACAGCCCTAAGGTGCGTCTGGGCTCCTATTTGGCTCATAGGAGGATGCCCACCATGATACTAGTACATAATATTCCCCACTCACGTTATGTGGTCCTGATAGCTCAGAGTTTCGGGGTGCAATAGTCAGGGTGGCAGGATATTCCACAGGTCTGGCCTTGGCCCCTGGATCCTGTGATACTTGCTATGGAGCACGTGTTCCAGAATGTTCTCTCCACAGTCTCATGCTGACGAGATAATGATGCTTGACTTCCTTCAGGACGATGGCTAGGCAGACAGGGGACAGGATCTTTTGAATAGCTGGAGTATGTCAGCTCTCCAACCTTCCTGGGCCTGTCTAGGACTTGAGATTCCTGCACTAAACTCACTGCTTTCTTCACAGGACATCACACTTATCTCCTCACCTCCTCCTCCTAACACTCCACACTTCTAACTCCTCACACGCAGGACCTTCCTGCAGGGGTGTTACCATGGGGACCCAGTGATCAGCTGACTCCTCCCCTTTTCCCAGGCGATGTCCTCCCATTGGACATTTGGTTACTATTCAATCCTATGGGAGGTGTAATGCATGTGTGAGGCTCACTAGGTGGCGCTGTGTTGTGTGAGACTCAGGACCCCCTGCTATGTCACACAGGCTATGAAGCAACAGGAAATAATACAATGCACAGAGATCACCCTCAGCCCAGCCATAGCCAGCTCTGGGATGCCACATAACCCACACTTGGCAACATTCCACAAAAGGTTCTGGAAGAATGGTGGGTAGGGGGCCCTGCCCCATTGGCAAAGCACCACCCCCCTTGGGGCTTGACATGCCCCTTTTTGTGACAAGGACATTACAATGTGCCCCCTTTTAGTGACATAACCAGCACATAAAGTGCCCATGTTCTATATTAATGGGCAGAGAGCCCGGCGGATGCAGCAGCATTCCTCTAGGCCCTGGAGGTCCATCCACCCTTGTGGGACTCCGGGAGGTCATCCCTGTTTTCAGAAGCCTTCTGGGTGTTCTGGGAGAGTTAGCAGGTGTGGGCTGACCTATTCCAACAATAAGAATATACAGTATTAGCATGCTTACTAACATTTACTTTTTTAACAACCCATCCAATGTCTGCTGCCAAATCAGGTGGGACCATCCATTTTTGGGAGAAGATTTCGGTACAAAAATTCGGTACAGTTGGCAGCTAAATATTAGAAATTGCATTTGATGCAAAACCATAATACGGCTTGTAGGTGGAGCTTTCACAATATACAGTACAGCACTTCTAAAAGTTGGCAGAGCTGCAACCTGAAGCTGCTGGGCCCCAATGCAAAATCTGTAATGAGACCCCTACCTGCTTTATGCCATAATGGTATATTTTATGTGGCAGGGGGACATTTGGGGCCCCCTGAGGGTCTAGGGCTTGGTAGCAACGCCTACCTCTGCACCTCCTATAGCTGGTTGGTATTTACATACATTTCATTTATCCAGTATATTCAGGATTTTATCAATTCCAGACCTCTAATTAGATCCTGGATTTATTAACTCTATATTTACCTCCCAAATTGAATTTATAAAGAATTATAATGGTAACCAAAACATTTAATCTGAAAAGAAGAGAAATCTATAGAGGGGGAGTCCTTCATGAAAGAGAAAGGAAGCAAAAATACGTGCTAAATAGGATTAGGAACGCACCACTAAGCAATTTTAATGCAGTGCCCTGTTCATTAAGTAAACTGTAGTATACTTTCAACACATGACAATTTTAGCATGACTTCAAGTCCCAAGAATAGCATTCAGCGTACTCCAAAAGGTGCCGCTGTTTGAGAGGATTATGGCACACAGTATGCCATGTTAACCTCATCAGCCTGGGGAACCTATAAATTGCTTCTGAGGACTTTATTTCTTTATTCCATGCACACTGGGCTTTTAAGCCAAATATCCTGTTCTAGAACAAGCAGTATACACAGAATGAGCTGTGGGGTTACAGTCAGTCAATCACTCTACAAGCTGCGCTGCTCCAACGGATTAGTGGTATGGATGGCAGAGCAGTATAGGAAATATGGGTCACCTACAAATCTATCTGTGAATAATATCGCAGGTAGATAATACACTTATGATATAAGGAAAGATTGCACAAAGCCAATATGTTTTATGTTGCAATAAAGATATCTTTAAATATGAAAAAACTGAGATGGGACTTAAATAATCTACGATATACTACAGAAAAGGACCAATCCTGAAATCTCAACCAGGTATGTGTTACGAGGCATACGTGGGAGTCCAATATTACAGCCGGTGGTGCACTGGCTAAACTGACCTTATAAGTCTACAGGATCCCTCGTTCATCACCTTTAAACCAATGCAAAAAAAAAGTAATGACTTGACCAATTGAATCTCCAAGTAGTCACAGTAGTAAAGGAAGCACAGGACAGACTTCTGTTACAGTGGCCAATGGTGAGACAATGAAATACAGAGGGTAACTAAGGTGCCAGGTTAGAAACAAGATGCCAAAACCAGAAAAGTGGGTACAGATAACATCAAGGGAGAGGACAAAAGGAACACTAAGGGTCCAGATACAGGCAGAGTTGTCAGAAAGCAGGATAGCGCCAAGTTCCAAGAAGGCAACTGATGCTCAAGTCAGGGTTAGTGGACATTTGTCTAATCTAGTGATTTGTATCCAGTTTCCTTGGCACAGCAGTGTGGTGCATATACTGACAACAGGACAGCGCTGGGGGAAGGAATGATATGTAAGAGCATGTAAGATAGTGAATGGTAGAAGGACTAGGAGGAAGAAAAAAGCATTATGAGATGCTAAAAACATTATCAGTTACTAAAAAGTTATAGAGACTCTCAAGGTCGCAGTATTCAAAATTGACTAGAGGGTATCTCCTTAAAGAGTCATTCCATTAAAAAAAAAAAAAAAGTTTTTGTCCTCTCAATTGAAAATAAGCCTGTGTGTATTGTAATGTCAATGAATCAATTTATTGTGAAGTTATATGTTTTTTCTCTTGATTGGTTGCTAGAGGGTACAACCATGAATGCAGGACCTTTCTATGGTCTGGGACCTGTCATGAAACTACCCATAATTTTCTCATTGTGGAAAAGTTATTTTCTTGTACATGCACTGCCCCTACCTGATAACCTGTCCACAATAAGGAAATCATGGCTGGGTTTCCAACAAGTGCCAGACCATAGAAATTTCCTGCATTCATGGTCATATCCATTGGCAATCTATCAAGACAAAAGACTGTCTACACTAAGATGGATAGAGAAAATCTTTAAAACTCTACAAACTTATTTTATTACTTATGTTTGCAAAAATGTTTAACTTTTTATGATCCACAAATTCAAATATGGTTATGTTTGTGGGAAAACCCTGTTAAGTAATAAAGATATAAGCCTTTATTAAAGGTATATTCCAGTCACAACAAGTTATCACTGTGCATGGGGGTAACTTGCAGATCGATGGCAGTCCAAGTAATGGGTTCCCCACTGATCAAGAAAACGGGGGTGTTTTCATCCTACGTTGAATGGAGCGTCTGGTTGGAAATGCACGATGGCACTCAGTACAGCACTTGGCTATCTCTGGCAGGTCTCACTGAAATGGATGAAGTGGTAGCATACATTTCCAATCTGTCGTTCAACATCCCACTTCTCATGATCAATGGGGTTTGCTAGTACGGGATCTCCTGCTCATCACTACATCCACAAAATAACAGAGCAAAGCTCCACAAAAGAAATCAAACCTACAAAGAAGTATACATCAAACTAAAGGGCACTTTTATTTTAACTTTTTTAAATATTGTATTTAAAGCACTTGACTACTCCCCTTTTCAGCATACAAGAAATGTATCTGCAGATAGTTGCAGTATTGCTAAAATCTAGTGATACAGCAAGTTTATTGTAGTGCACAGCCCCACTGATTTTAAAGGACACAAAACAGAATAAAACAGTGTCTCAGTTTTTTTGTTAGTGTGTGGAAATAATGGAGACATGCACTATTTTAGAAGGGTCTGTGGACCAAAACAGGCCCACTTAACTTTATGGGTCCATTTTTTGTGCATTCAATGAACTAAAAGTAGAGGAGTATTCTATTATTTAAAAAAAATACCTACATACACACACACACACACACACATATATATATATATATATATATATATATATATGTGTGCTGATTTTCATGGACCATGGACAAGATGCATTATTAAATCAATTGAGACTGTGTGCTTTCCATTGGAGAACATGGACAGAATACAGCTATGGTTCACAGATATGTGAATAAGGCCTAAGTCATGAGCTGAGCTCTGGACAGCAATGCACTGAGACCATATAGGTCTTTAGTACAAAGCCCACATGGCCTTAGTGTTTTTTGGTATAGACTCTGTAGAATATGTACGTAACATTTTTTATTATACAAAAGAGACCCCATGGTCTTGAATAGGGTCCATAGACTTGGAATACAATGGAGAATATTATGGATTATTTTTTTCTGTTGGATTTATACAGTAGAGGCTTTTGCACAGACTTCATACAGAAGTGATCAGTACAAAGATATTGCGTACAGACAAAGTTGTATGTAACAGTTCTTTGGGAAAGGGGGTCTTCATGCATTAGTATTCTATAGTACCTATTATGCCCATTATAAGCCAGTGTGGTTTATAATAGGCATAGTAGGTACTATATCAGTGTGATCTACTTACAATGACCCTCACCCCATCGGGCGGATATCTCTGACTTATACTTAAAGCATTTCAAACAATTATTCCACGAATACACAAAAAGAAGAAAACCAGGTAAAAAAGTTCACAACATATCGTCATAAATCAAAGTCATGAGTAGGTGGACAAACCAACAAGTAAAAGGAAATGTTACCTTCAGATAGAAGTAATAGATTATAAAATCATCAATTGCAACTCTACAAATAGGAAAACCCTACCTTGAGGGAAAGATTAAAAAAAATAACCTCTTAAATCCATGTTCTTTACGTGGTAATGAGAGTTTATTTTGCAGTAAAGTATAGGATTCTACAGTCATTTCATGTTCAAAGCGCAGCAATTATCTAAGTGAACCCGTAACATTAAAAGTGATGTCACGTAATGCCAGACTATATCCCCACTAGTGCAAATTATAGTAAATCTACAGCTCAACTGCTCTACATGAAAGAACAGATTGTATGATTGGTAACTCAACCCTGGTGAATACAAAGCCCTGTAACATGGCAGTCACCATTCAGACACAACATACTGCCCACAACTTTGTATGGTATAATTACCTGACTACTGTAAATCATACAAATGTATTGATGATCAGTTCTTGTGTGTCCACAAACCAAAGGCTTTGCTAAACCACGGACAAAGATTTCCCTACCCACTTCCCATCCCAAAGCTAAATAGTGCACAAGCCTGAGGGGGAGAGCAATATCAATTATTTTTCCTTGGTTACTAGAGATCACCTGTACTAACTCTGCCACTTTTTTGATTCCATGAATAAAGGATGTCTACCATCAGCGCCTGTAAACCACTTATATGGGAATTATTAGTGGCATAATGAACATACCTATTTTTGTGTCAAAGTGGAAACTTGCTTAACTTTCAACATCTGCTGGAGCACCTGTTTTTGCCTGTGGTGACCACACATCTGGATCAGTCAATCATAATTTAGGTGAGGCATGAGGGTGCTCTGGCAGAGGTGGCCACACTTTGGAGGTACCAAACGGAATATTTGCATACAGATTAAAATGTTATTTTCTTGGCGTAAAGATTGCATTTTGAGACAACAGGATATAAGTGGTTTAGAAGCAATTTTGGTGGTAGTATACTTTTTACTCGAAAACAAAAACAATATTGGAAAGTGAATAAAAAAAAAAAGGATGGATATTTATTACACAACATAACAAAAGTTATAGAAAATGCAAGTTGCTTATTGGCACTCTCCTGGCACATGACCCACCAGCCCCTCTCCTCTAGCTCCAAACACATATCATCTCATACAAGTATGTTCAAAAATATGAAATATAGGATTCATTCTAGAAGATCATCTTTTTGAGGTTTTAGGCAGTGAATACATTTAGACAACCATTTCATTCTATCCCCGCCTTCTTAATGATGTTACTTCCCATCAGATGAATTATACCACAAAAATCAAAATCAAGAATGGCATGTACTTAATAATATCCCGGCCAAATTGAATAGCTCTACCTAAGGCCAACTAATATAGGTGTTATAACAGACAATATAAGTGGCACACACATTGTAGTGGTCTCTGTGACCTGTCTGACCTTGTTAAAGTAAATTTAAGGAGGCTTTTCTGGCCCCCAACGTTCCTGAGCAATCAGTGCACTTAGTTTCAGCACCCAATATGCAAATATTCTCTCTACTGTTAGTACTCAGCTGAAGCAGATAATCTGGGACTGTCCACCTGACAATATAGAGAATAATTTGCATATTGGATGACTAATCTAACAGCACAGATTGCTCAGGAACAGTAGGGGCTAGAGAAAAAAAATTCCAACTGCACAAGAATAAGTGGAGCAGCAACTATTAAAGAATGCAAAGAGTTGGAGTTGGTGGAGGAGAGAACCGATCTGTGCACAGACAAAATCTAAGAAAGTTCTAGGACCTAATACACAACATAATAATCTTATAAAAATACTTATTGTGTCTCAGGTCTTTGCCCTTCTTACAAAATACTATCATAAAAGAACAATTCTCTAAAGCATGTTTATACCCATTATGTCCCATTGGATCCATCACTGAAATGCTATAAATATGCAATAGATGTAGGTTGCACTTCATCCGCCAATCCCTACTCACAGTCAATGGGAATAGAGGTAGAAGCGCATTTGCAGCTTTCTGCATGCGCTTCTACGTGGGTTCCAAAAATAGCCGAGCCTATCTTTAAATTAGATATTTGTGAAAATCTGCAATTAATTTACTAAAACATTTTAACTTGTGAACCAAACAATACAATAAAATCATTGCAATAAATAAAACATTTCCTAGAAGTACAATCTTCAGAAAAGAGCTTCTCCTCCCTGGCCGGAGGCATCTGGCGATCTCTTTCCTGAGAGCAATGTGCTAGGAATTATAAAGCTAAGATGTTGCTATAAACAGTGACACCACAGCCATACTTATCAGAATGGTAATTGCTCAGTGTACATGGACCTTTAAGAGAGGATAACAGGCACCAGAAAGTTGGGCCATCACTGTACCATTCGCCAGTAACTAATACACTGGAGTAAGGGTCTTAGCTATCACTGAACTGACCTATATGAATAGTACTGAATATGACCTGTATATATTTCATCAAGAAGAAGAAAAACTTTGTATACTTAAATAATATAGCTAAATTCTGCAGGGCTCTGTCTAGGAAAAACAAACATTTACTTGGTGATGTTCACATACAACATGCAGCACTTCAGATCATTTGATACATGATCCCTATTGCGGAAGTAATGCTCCGACAGCAGAAAAGGGCAGAGTTTTCCTATTCATCATTGTAAATGATTTGTTTACAAAATGAATGAGTCAGGTTAAACCTAAGACAATAAAATACAGGAAACACTTAAAAATACATCTGCAAGACTCAAAATGTTCTGTTCTGCGTTTGAATATGTAAATGGTTATGCTTCACACCCTTGCCATTTTACCCAATGAAAACTTTAAGCAGCTTTGCAAAAAGTTCCAATTAAAATATCATATCATTGTGTATCTGCAGTTTCTATGCATAACTTTATGTTTCCTTGGCAAGAAAACTCTGACCCAGTGTTCATATTGCTATCAGTCTTTTACTTCTGCTACTTACTAACCTGGTTTTGATACTTTAGCAATAGTAATGAGGTTGTCAAGTCTTAAAGAACAATCTATATCTTTATCTAGATCACCATCTCCAGGATCAAATTTAAACTTGTGTAAGCTAACTAAAGTATGTTACCCAATAAAATGCTGAAAGAGTCTCCTCAGGGTTTAACTTGATGCCTAGGTTTCAGACTACCATTGTTTGCTATCCAACATCAGTGGCTTGGGCTGGTAACATCAGTCCCTGTTCCCAGCCACCTCTAGTGGCAGCTAACAGAGCCTTCTGTCAGTTCTGCACCTTGCTGAACCTTAGCAAGGGCTAGAACAGTGCTTGATCTGCACCTCTGTTATCCCTGTATGCAAATCCGTACATAACAGCGCAGTACTGGCACAGTTTCAGGAGCACGCTGCTGCCAGGACTATCACATAGGCTATGCCTGTCCACCAACTTGACATTAAAACCAGGAAGTGGAGGGGAGAGGAGAGAGAAAAGAAGGTGAAAACCTGAGACAGAAAAAAACTCTTAAAGCTCATCATACACATTAGACAAATGTTGCCGATTTCAGTGGAATATGTTGACCTTCTAATGTGTATGGTAGCCTCCTGATTCTCCACTAATGGCAGATGTCAAAGGATGGGCTGTTGGATTTCAACACGGCCAATCCTTTTGCTATGAAGGGAGATAAACTGACTCCAGAGGTATCTGGCAGCGTCTTTCTCCCCTGTCTCCATTCGAAGCATACATAACCTCACCTTGTCGGAGTATGTATGTGTGAGTGAGAGCTGCCAGACAAAGCAAGCATTTGGCCAACAGTTATCTGAAATATAAAGCCAGCTTTGCAGTCTAGTGGTAGATATCTATACCCTTGGCCAAGCATGATGAATTTGGTCCTAGTAAATAATCCCCTATTAATTCCAAGGACAATACACACACATATGCAGACAAATTTCCTTCAACTCGCTGACCTTGCACAAAATTTACCCAATTTCAAAACATATTGATGAATATTGTGGGTGACGTTCTCAAGAAACCATCGACAAACAATATCCAATTAGTTCACTATTATATGACTCTACATATCAGCAAAGCTAGATCTATGTGCATGAATAACTAAGGGAAAGATTTCCTTGCCCCTCTCCAGCACCCTGTCCCATCAGATGAAGATACTGGTTTCTTAACGGACCCTATCTCCACTACAGAAGTCCAGTGCATTATTACTTCCTTGGCATACAGGAATTGCCATATCAAGATCATTCAAAAAGAACACGGAGGGTAAAGATAAGAACCTCAACATTTTACAATATGCAATGAAGCCAGGTATCTCCAAGCAGCTCATAAGAACAGTGGCACTTGTGGAGTTATTTGTGGCTAGTCCTTAACAATTTCGGTATGCAATGTTTTCTGCACTAGATACAACTCTACAGGTCCCGGTGGCTCATAGTAAAACAGTGGAGTATTTCTAGAGGGCTTCCACTAGGCAGAAGTGTGCATTTTCACTCCTGTGTTTTGCTATAGTATTGACCAAAGGCCTAGTAAGAAAGTCCACATTAAAGTAAAAGTTGTTATCTAGCTTTTGCATACTTCTAGTATTCCCAACAGACTGGACAAATGTGCCATTTGGGTGTTACAAGAAAGCAATATGACATCTCCTCTGGAATCCACAATCACAGACATTGGAGGAAGACAAACCTATGAAATAGCTAAATTTGTACAAAAGTGTTAGAAGGAAACTTGAGGATTTGTAGTCACTGCTGATATTTTCAGGAAATACTTTTTCTTTAAATTCCTTTATAATTTACAGACATACAATAAAATTTTTCCAAACAAAACAAACATTTATAAGTCTCCTATTGCAAATGCAAATACACACAAATAAAACCACGGATCTACTCACCAAGCCGTTGCAGTTACTTAGAGCCACTTTCGTTGTGGTGTTTTGGTCCTGTAAATATCCCGTATAGTGACAGTTGTCTATGAAATCGTGCTTAAACTCAGGCCCATTCTTGCCCCAGTACTCTACGGTAAAGTGTTTTGAGACCAGTTCTGTATTTAGAGTCAGGTTTAAGTGAAAGTGCTTGCCATAGGCAGAAATTTTAAAAAATAATTTAGAAGCCTCATGCTCTTGATCTTTAGGGTCCGTACTCCTCCTTTTCCGAGAGTGTTTGTCATTCTTCACAGTATAACTGACGAAGTCCCCACTGTTGTCAACCCTTATAGGAACCGTCAGTTGATAGTGTTCAAGGTAAGACAGGAATTCCCCTTTGTGATCGCAAGCCAGGCCAATCCATAAAGGGAGCATGCAAAGGAAAAGGAAAGTAACAGGGAGTAGTACATAAAAGAGTATTACAGCATCTCAATCTATACGGTTATATACTAGGCCTGTTATCTGTATATTTACTATACAAAATGAGGGGCATTACATTGTAACCCCCCCAATGTCAGATAAGGGTATAACTTTGAATTAGGGTAAACTAATTAATCAAAAGGGGTGTCAAATTAAAAGCATTCTTCTATTGGACAACATACATTATGGATGCCTCATAGTTCTGTGTAAAACCTTTTGCAAAGGGGCCTAATACGCAAAACTATTCAATAAATGAACCCAGTGCTTTATGGAGAATTATTCTAGAAAAAAAAATATAAAAACAGTTTTAAAAGGTGATGTCTATTAGCGAAACCCTACCTTGAGAACTAAAGGAGAGTCTGCTGTCTCTGTGAGATTCCGATGAAACCATGACAAGGCCCAATATCCAGGTCAACGTCTTCCACAAAAGTTCCATAATTTAGAACGACAAAAACAGAAACCTCTTTTCCTTTGTTTCTTTTTGTCTCTCTTTACCTTTTCTGGCTACCTCTGTCCTACAGTATTAGCGCTACTCCAGAACGGCACCATAACAATCCATGTACTCCTCCTTCCTCCCAAGGTACCACCTTGACCAGTGGCTTCTCCAAGAATTTTGAAGGGAGGATTATTTTTTAACACAAGCTCTTCTCCTGAGCTTTGTCCCTTCTTGATTATCCATGTTAATTTTCTCAAATCCAGTTAAAAAGATCAAAATGTAAAAGCAAAAAGTTGAAACTTTTGGTAGCACACATAAAACAATCCTACACGCAGCTTGTCAAGTATCAAATGGGAAGTTTAATCGACTCGGGCCATTTCTGTACCTGCAAAAGAAAAGAAAAAGTATAAGTCATAGCATCTGTTGCATCTTCAACTCCAGCTGGGAAAAGGTAAGCCAACTCTAAAGACCCGTGTGTCAGAATGATCAAGTCTCAGTGGTCATAGTTTACGTTACAAAATATGGGGTAATTCAATTAAACCAGTGTTGTTTTTCATAGCCTAAATAAACATCTCAAAGACTAAACATAATAGGCTAACCTAAATAATGTGTCGAGGCCAGACGGCTCATTTTTCATTAGCTACAAAAGGAAAATTATATAATTCATTTTTCCTTTTTTATGAAAAGGAAAGATATCTGATTACACAACATGATAAAACGTGAAACCGTACCCTGCACAGAGAAAGGAAGTATTAGGATTTTTAAATCTTTTTATTATTTTTAATGATGTCGATTCCTGTGTTCGCTACAGTTTTTTTCTGCACACTATCACGAACTGTGAAGCAGAAATCTCTTACGTTACACAGGGATCATGTAATGTCAGCAAATAAATTACATTTGCAGTCATTCAGTCCAGAGACACGGACTTCAATTCTGGCGCACGGGACCTCCCGAGAGGCGGCAGAATTATTAAGAGGTTGGAGCCTCTTCATTAATTCTGGCGTATCTTGCACCAGTGGGAGAGGCAAGACTGGTGTAGGAAGTGCCGGTCTTAATAAATTCTTCCTAATGTCTTGATGTGTTACAAAAAGTTTATGGTACAGAGTTTGCTTTCACTGTTCTGCATCAACCTCCACACACAGATTAAAAACTGAGTTGTAGGTTTACAAGAAATATCAAAAACTCAATTAGTAAATTTTAGAGACTGGGGTCAAGCACAAAGCTATGGCTCATAATGGCTGGTTAGAAAAAAATCTGAGTAACGCTAAACCTTTTTGAAGGAAGAGGCAAGTCAATAGTGGCCAAGGAACAGAATTCTGGAACTCTGAACAATGAATTGGTCTCATCCAAATACTGAGAATGAGAAAAAGGACAAAAATATGCGGGCACAGGAGCAAATAGAGCTATTCCTAAGTACAGGGCATGCTATAGATTTGAAGTGACTTAAAGGCCACTTGAATTTTTAACTGAGTAGCTAGTGAACATTGGGTAGAGTGGTGATCCCTAGCAGCAACATTCATCTACTCAGTGGTAGATGACACAGGATAATGTCATTATAGTAAATGCAAAAACAGTGGACTAAGGTGATCCCTTGAATTAAGAAGATTTATGTGAAGTGAGTTATGTACAAAAAGCTGCACAAGTGAAAGTGGCAGAACTTAGAGACGTTCTATCGGAACGAAGGGTAGAGCAGAGTCATAAGTTCCCATAAGACAATGAACTGAGTTAGGAAAATAATAAAGCCTTTTACAAAAAATAAAATAAAAAATGACGGAGGACAAATTTGGAAAGTAAGAGGATAAAGTCAAACTGATGCTATTGTCCACAATTTTTGGGTTACTCTTGGATATCCATGGAAGGAAAAGCTCTACATTGGACAGGTAGATGTATGCATCATGGGTATACATGGAATCAAATGAAAAGGTAAGCTTGCAGAGCGTGATACATGAAGCAATCATGGGGGACCCCAACCAAAGGACAATGTGCCAATGAATGAAACCATGAAAGAACGGTAATATAAAAGCCCAGTACCGAGAGACAGTTGTGAGATAAACAACCTTTAGAGAAAACGGAGCAAAGTCAAGCTCCAAGGTTCTCTTTACTATATTCAATTTTTATAGAAAAATAAAAATCCACATAGCTGTGCATATGCTGTGGCCACTCAAACCAAACCCTGTGCCCAATAATTGACTTACACTTTCATTTCTCTTTATTAACCCTATATATAGGTTTCACTTTACATATTTATGTATTAGAAATTATAATTACATTTTTTACTTACTAAAAAACAAAAACTATAGGAGAGAATCCATGAAAACACTGGTGCTACATGCCCATTCTGCCACATGCAAACTTAAGACCCCAGTTTTACAAGGAGTGAACCAAAAAGTACTGCATTTTAAGCGAACACTTAATTGGTCTCATCCAAATACTGACTGTAATGGATGATGATGATCTCTGACTAGCTTGCAGAGCACACCCGTATGGAGGCTATTGTATCCAAGGCAAAGCGGAGAATAGCATAACTGTATTGTTCACTATGTGCACTAGGCAAATTCCCAACAGCCAGACTGATCATTTCACACTTGTTCTGCCTTTGTACATCCAGTTACGAAATGGGACCCCTGTGTGTTTCACAGATGACCTGGCTTCTTCTTTCCTCCTATTGGTTGAGCAACATCAGAACCTTTTATATGATGGACGATTTAATAAATGCACTAAATGACGGTAGCCTGTTTATGAGCGAGCAAGTGCAACTTTCATCTACGTCTTGAAATGACTCCAAATTCCAATTAACTTATTCCCTTTACAGACTCCTTTCTTCTCTAAAGCATGTGGTCATTCCTGGAAGTTCCTCCAGATTATACAAAGCAGTCTATTTCAAAACCGTAATCCTAAACCCTTGACATGATTGACATGGTATCTAAGATCAGTTTGATATGCTTAGCACTGCTGGAATCTTAGAATCTTTGCATCTAGCTACAGAAGAAGTGACGTTTTAGCGTCCTCTTGTTGAAACAGGTTTTGGATTATGTCATCAATCCTTTAATTCCAACATAGGAAAAAACTATTCCCTTAATATGTACAAGGAAGAGAGACCTTGGTGGGTTTATCATGATACAATGAGTCTACAGGAAATTCTAGCCAATTTATATGACACATAATCAATGGTGAATATCATGATGTATATCTTGCACTGCTATATTGTGACTCTGTATCAGACCAAACGACAAGAGCATGACTTCCAGAATACAATGATACAATCAGAACGTCTCCATAACATCATAAGTACATAAAGTTAAATTAAAAGAGAATTATATATAAATATATATCAAAGGGCATCTGCTAAAAAGGTTTTGCACGTGTTTTAGGAAAGAGTTGGATCATAAATGAAAATATGTGCTCTCTCTTTTACATGCAATTTAAAAAGTCAGTCTCAACTTAGCAATTAGAGATGCGCGAATCGAAGCTGACGAAGTGGAATTCAATCCAAATTTCAGGAAATATTCAATTCGCATCAAATCTGGATTTCCTCACGCTTCGTTGTAAGGAATCGCATTTTGTTCAAAATTGCTGCTGTACAGGTTAGGACATGAGGCAAGGAAGTCTGGGAATATGGGATCACCCACAATGCCATGCGTGCAACCAATCAGCAGCCAGCCCTGTAATGTAGCAGCCCTTTAACCCCTTCGCGAGCGCCCACGGCATGTTTGACCAGTGCATCCAAGGTGTTAAAACCCTCGATCGGTTATGGAGCAGGGTGTTACCTGTAACTTACAGCTAACACCCTGCTCCATAACTGATGGGGGGTTTTAACACCTTGGATGCCGCGGTCAAACATGACCGCGCCATCCAAGGGGTTCCGCCATTTTGCCGCCCACCTGGGCTCTCTGCAGACAGGGAATAGCTCTCTATTTGCCGCAATTTAATTCGGATCAAATAGAATCATATCGGAAAATTCGGCGAAGTTGCCGAATCAAATTTTTGAAAACTTTGATCATCTCTATTGGCAACCTCCAAAGTCAGTCTCACCTTGGTAACCTCTTCCCATATGTATATGTAGACACACATTTAGTCTCCTTTTAAGCTAATTTAAGACAGTTTTAACAAATCTGTCCCACTGTGTTAAACCTGCATGCATGTATCATAACCAAAGTAGTTGTTAAAGAGAACTTTTCACCACCTTCTCCAAGTCCAGCTCTTTGCATAATGTAATAGGTTCTGTTCAACTGATTCCAACACAGTTGGAATTTTTCTCTAGCCCCCACCATACCTGAGTTATAAGTTCATTTAGTATTGGTTCCTGATATACTATTTAGACTCTGTACTGTCAGGAGGGCGGTGTCAGACAGGAGCAGACAAGGGGTGTGATTCTGAGCTCTGACACTGGCTGCCTCTGATTGGAGCTCTGAATCACAACCTCTTACCTATCTGACACTGTCCTTCTGACATTATAGAATCTAACCAGCATATCAGGTGCCGAAACAGCACTTATTGCTTTGGATCGGCGAGGTCTAAAGAAGAAATTAAAACTGCGCTTGAATTAGTGTAGTGGCTCCTATTAACAGAAGAACTGGAGTTGGTGCAGGTGGTAAAAAGCCCTATTTAAGGAGCCAATGACCATTATTATTCATGGCCCAAGACCACTCTCAATCTACCCTGGGTTCGCACTGCGGGAGGAAATTGAGGTGGTCTTCCGTCTCAGATTCCACTGCACTGCAGTTCCGTGCTTCCTATGGCAGAAAGTTGATGCAGAGATACTGCTTTTTGACACAGCCTTAGAAAAAATAAGGCTCATCAGAAGAGTGTCTTACACCACAGGTTCTGAGGCTGAATCAGCCAAGGAATCCCCAGCAACATTGAGTATGAAGCTTATTTTTCCAGCATCCTAAATAAAGAAGTTTCCGTTGCTGCCTCCCTTTAAAATTATGCCGTGTGAACTTGTGCTTATACTGTAATAATAATGTACACTGGTGAGCTGCTATAATGTTCTTTACCCTGTAGAATTGACATGGGAAACATGAGGTGGTCACCAATGAAATTCTTCATCTGACAAATAAATTGTGGGTCAATAGATTTAAGGGGTCCAAAAACTAGTTTTATGACAGTGGATAGCCCTTCAATGCAATGACTCTGTCAACAGCACCATAATTCTTAACTCCCAGAAGGTCTGTGCAGATGATAAAAGTCAGGTTACTTAGATTCAGCTGTAGGTTGCAGCATGTAAAGCATGTATTAGTCCAGTGAGCGCTTGTACTTGTATCTTTATTTGATGTTCTCAGAGACGGATGATGAGCTGCTAGGGAAGGATGATGGGGACTTGAGTGCAAAATGGCGCTGTACAATGAAAAACAGATATGCCCGCACGGTGATCCATAGGAAAACATCTCATAAATTCATTAATGAACTACACAAGATTGACCTAATAAAGGCTAATAACCTGCAGTGCATACAGATGTGCACCACATTCACTTATCTACCCACTACAGAGTCAGGGTGCACTATCCCTAAAAAGACAGAGATAGGATAATAGTATATGTATACATAGCTCTTATTAAAGAATAAATGAGAATTAGAATTAAAGTTTCCAGGAGAAGCTGCAGGTGGTAATATAATGCACAGCTCAGAACAGGAAAGCAGCTCTCTCCTTTGGCTAACAGAGGTGGGGGCCTTGGCTAACCCATGTGCCCCAATAGGATACATCAAAAGAGCTTTTCAAAGGGAACACACTCTTTGTATTCCAATTTAGAGTGCGTATGGCATGTATACAGGATATGTTCAAAAGTATGAGACCCACCTCTGGGACCCTTAGCTAGCGACGACCACGGCTTCCCATTTCAAAGATGCTTTCAGAAGGCATTTTTACCATTGGAATCAAGTCTTGTCCTCTTTTTACAGCAGCTGGCTCTCATGTTCTCACGACAGATGACATTTGACATAAATGTCTATGATGGGAATACCTCTGTAAGGTAACCATAGATGATACTAAATGGGTCAAATAAAGGTTTAACGTATTTCTAGACAGGAGGGAGATGGAGCATTTGATAGACATCTTCATGGCTTCTACATAGGGTAAAGAAAAAGGATGGTCAAGACAATCTGATCTCACCATTTTTCCCAAGTGGAAATTTGAATTGATCTGTTACATCTGTCTTTAGAAATCTGTAGACAATGGTACAAAGCATGCTCAACTAATACTCTATACATCTCCTTCCCACCACAGACATGGGGGGAATCAAATTATTGATTATAATCCCTGTGCTTAGGAGTCAAGTGGGCGGTCCTGATCAGTGATTGACAGCTCTCTGTATGGGTGCTCACACAGAGGAGGGTACCAATGATGGAGTGAAACCATCCACTGAACTCCTAAGCATAGAAAGAACAGGGATTTCCATCAATAATTTAAAATTAGAAAATATCTTTTCCCATAAAACTATATATCAATCTGCACAGCTCCTCCTGCTCTAGAACATGACTTTTGTAGATTATTATAACTACAAATGCCAGACTGAGTGTTTGTGGTTAGTACCACCTATGCATTCGAGTGTGCAGCCCAAGGCTCTTCTGAGGGGAAGTCTCCAATGCTCCATTCTGTTCCGATCATTATAGAGCAGGTTCTATCCTACTCCATGAAAATAGATCGGAAAGGACAGAACCCCCATTGAAGGTAATGGAACACGGAAGACATTCAAATGTCATCTTAGTGCCTTCTGGTAAAAAATTGGAATCCACTCGGCCTGCACAGGCCTAACTGATGGAGCTTGCTTATATTAATGTTTTTTGTAGATTGGTGGCAATATCATAGTGGCAGGTTCACTTTAAGGCCATGAATAATAAGAGACAATATAAATGATATATATTTTTTTTTTTTGAATGCAAGAATCTTATTTTAAGTCTTTCAGCATATTTCAGTGAATTTAGCATATTTTTTATTCTTCTCTCATGAAATGCGTGGTTAACAAGCTTATAAAATGCAAGAAAAAGGAAAGGCTAAGTCCTAAAGCTGTAAATGTTGAGTTTAAGAGAAAAAAAAGAATTCTGGCAAAATGTGAGTTCAGAAATATTTGCAGACATAATCCTGACTAGGTTCATAGAGTTCAGAGACGTAGGTCTAGTAAATGAAAAGCCCAATGTCAGAACGAGAAATGAGAAGTGGAACCAGCTCAGGCCCCGATAAGCCATTTACATGTATATTAATATAATGAATGAACAATTAAAATGAAATAGATGAGCAGAACCCAAAGACAAAAGAAGTGAAAATACATATTTTATCAGTGGCCATAGAGTGTCGATATCAGTCCTTGGAATCTATTGTTAATATAGATGGTGCTCCGAGGACAGATATCGACTCTCTACAGAACCAGTTGACAGATCGGCACTGGCTAATATGGGGGACACAGTCAAAGTGAGCCCTTGTCTTCAATTTCGAACCCATCGTTGAAATATGAACCTTGCCACAAGGTACCACTCACTGACTTCCCAAAAAAGTCTCCATTCAGTGACAACTACAGTACACTATGAGATACCACAGGTTAAAAGCAGAGGATCACATGTAGTCAGAGGTCAGATTGGCAGAAGTACCAGAAACAGACAAGGAACAAGGTCACAGGAGTAGCCAATAAGTCAGGAGGTCAGCAGCTGAGATGTCACAAATAGGGCTCAGGAACCAGTGATGCAGCAATAGGTCAAAGTCAGGATCATTCAGGAATAGATGAAATTAGGGCGTGTTCGGGAATCCTATTATCAGAGCAACATCAGGAAGTCCCTTTCCAAGAAAGGTTTCATGAAACTATATATTATACAGGGGTGTACCTATAGGGTGTGTAGAGGTGGCAATCGCTAACAGGCCCATGAGACTAAGGGGGTCCCAAAGGCCTCTCTTGGACATAAGATGACTCCAACAACAAACACAGCACATGGTAAAATGGGGCCTCATTACAGATTTTGCATTGGAGCCCAGAAGCTTTAAGTTACACCTCTGGGTATGTAACTACCACCAAAGGCATTCCAGTGTGGGCGAATCCTTCCAGCTAGTGAAAACTGGTGAATTCCACATGGTCCAAACCTCCTCAGTTGAGTTTTGGTAGTTTTGAGAAAAAGAATTACAGATCTAAATTTGTACCAGAATTCAGAGCACAAACCATAGGATTATGGGCTGCTAAAAAACTTCAGCCTACCCCGCTATCAAGGTGCAAAACTACAAAAATATAAAATAAAATAATGAAGAGTCAACTGATGGTATTAAGTTAAAGATGATAAAAGTATAAAGGAAACAGCGTTCTTAAAGGTTCAATGCCAGCTGTAGGAAAGCACATGTGTTGTTTGAAAGGTTATGAATGAAGCTTGACAAATCATCTGTAGCATGGCCACCGAGGGACCTGAAAATATGAGAGAAATCAACTCAAGACAAGATAAAAGAGAATGTCTACTTTGTACAATCTCTTTTTTGCAGTGATCAGCTGTAATCTGTGTGAGAACCTGGAAGTCTTCAATTACCCTGCAGCGCCACCACAGGGAAAATAAGGCATTACACTATTCCTATTAAAAATCAGTGTACCGGCCGTGTAACGCAGATGGCTCTTTGGAACTGTTCTCTGCTCTGGCCAATAGATGAGAGACTTAAACAGGGGGCCCATCTCTATAAACTAAAAATTCCCTACAAGGGTATTTAAAAGGGATTTTCTGCACCCAACAACCCCTTTAAAACTCTTCCAATATAAGATCTGCACTAATATCTAACCTTTTACACTCACACATCTACATAGATTCAATAACTCTGTTATTTCTAAGGATATGGACGTAGCCAGATATGACCAAGCCAGTGTAACTATGGTGGCTTTTTTTTTTGCATATTACCTCCAGCCTCGGCAGACAAAATAGGGCAATTACTATTCCTCTATGCCACAAAACTGGTGTAGATGGGATTAGTTGTGGCTCATCTTTGGCATAAGGGTCTTTCTTGTGCTAAAAATGTGCTACTTTTCCTCTTTCTGCCTTCTCCTCACCATTTATTACGGAAGCAGAGCAAAAAACTGGTGCGAGTTATATAGGAAATACGCCAGGGACTGGCGTAAATTTCCATTCTGGCACACGGGAGTGTACCTGAATTATTACGAGGCCGAAGTCTCTTGATAGCTCAGGAGCAGATAGCACCAATGAGGGAATGGATAAAGACTAGTGTACAGAAGGCCAATTTTAATAAATTCCACTCCGAAGTTTTTAATCCTTCTATTTCTAGTTATGCATTCAGACCCTTAAATGCTAGGCCACAGTGTGATGTCCAGTTGATTCAAATTCTCAAAGACCTGTCCTCACCTATAGCATCCAGACAGCCCTTGATACCCACTTGGTCTGTGCTTCAGACAGTCCTTGAAGGTTTTTTCCAGGGGAGAACTTGGACAACCCCTGAATGCTTGGGGTGAGAACAGAGAAGTTTCCCAACATAAGATCTAAAATGGTTCTAAAAATGATTTGCTTAAAGCAACCCTCCAGGATAAGTAAGGCTTATTGCCCCAGTCGATGTGGCTGTTACCTCATCACCATCATTTTCTGACTGGTGGCTTAGTAGTCTGCCCTCGCCATTACAACAGTCAACTATCCATGTACTGACTTCTGGTGAGCCTATGATGGGCTTCTGTTCATATCCAGTAGCCATCAGAGAAGGCAGAGCTACAGGGTCGGGAGATAACAGGAGGTGTGCCTCAGACTACCTCAAACTCCCTGTAAGCATTGTGAGTACCACCATTTTCATGGGCTGTGAATACTAGATAAAGCCCATGGTCACAAGTGAAATTGAAAAAAGCAGTATGTAATCTCGACCCTAAAATTCAGAGCTACAAATATCAACTTTCAACCTGTGCTCCATGGAAAAGGAAATGCAAGGACTGAGGTCGGTGTTGACTGAGCCAAACCTGCTACATGGTGGTCAGAGAGTTCTACTCTTCGGTAATGCTGAAAAATACTCAACAGACCATATCAGTATAATGAATTAATCTTATTATGGTGTTTTGGTGACAATTTGCCACGTGTTTCTGGACCTCATTCCATGTCTCTATATTGCAAGCAGGGAACATATAATTCGGGCTCCATTTGCTTTTCTTGTTTTGATTTAACCATACGATAACTAGAACTCAGATTTCCGTTTTAGAATTTGCTTTTCTAACACAATCTAAAGCGGAGTCGCTGCCAAGGGCTCTGTGTACCAGCCTAACACTGCAGCTTTTCTATCAGTGCAGAGGAAAAGTAGAAGATGAAAAAGCAGTGTCAGATTGCATTTTCTGTGATGTGCTTAACTAAAGTAATTAGTGGTCTACCAAGAGAGACAGAGGACCATGAAATTTCATTTGTCAGGGGTGCTAGCAGAATTTTCTTTTGTTTGTAAAGTGAACGGCTAATTTAAGATTCTGGGACATCTGCAAAGCAACCGAGATGCTTGTCAAAGAGGAACTTTTTGCAAATTTTATTGAACGCAAAAAGTTTAATTTAAGATTCTGGGTCATCTGCAAAACAGCTGAGATGCTTATCAAAGAGGAACTTTTTGCAATTTTTATTGAACGCAAAAAGTTTCATTTAAGATTCTGGGTCATCTGCAAAACAACCAGGATGCTTGTCAAAGAAGAACTTTTTGCAAGTTTTATTGAATGCAAAAAGTTAGTTTCAGAAGAAGCAGGCCAACAAAAAGTTTACCAAGATTCCACAAGTTCCATCTTAAATTGTCACCCAAGACAGATGAGAGCTTGAGAGGGGAGTTACAGACTCACACTCCATGTGAGAATGGGTTAATGAGCACCAATGATTTACTGCCAAGACATTCTCGGCAGGTATTTATCTCTGTTGACAACCAAGTGGAATACACTAAGGGTGAACAGGGGTCATGTTTGAGTCTCCCAAAAAAAGGATTACCTTTGAAAAAGAATGTAAGAAAGACACCACCTGTTCTCATAAAGGTTGCCGTCCACATCTGTATGCATTTAGCATTCTGCCTCCAAGGTAAATATGGCTTAATATGCCCCAGTGTATAGATACTGTAAACCATTCTTTGTGGAGCTTGAAATTTTTTTTTTTCTTTTTTGTCAATTTGCATATTCATCCCGTGCTGTCCTCATTCTCTAGACATACGTCTGCTGCAAAGGCTTCTGTTTTCATTAAAAAAAAAAAATCTGAACTGAACACACATTTTTTCTCTTCTCTCTTGCATAGTAAATATTGGAAACAGATTCTTGACCAAGCTCCCCCCTTCTTTAACTACTGCCAAAAGGAAGTCTGGGGAAGCACTCAAGTAGAATGGATATTTAGGAGAGGAACACTGTTCTGGAAAAGAACAGGAGCAAACAAGATCAAGCAAAAACGCAGATTTTAAAGGTAAATATAATGTTAAGGGCCGGCTGTCTGCTAATATACGAGATTATTATTGCAATGCATACGAGTACTGTTATAACTTGTATACCGTATTTAGTGTACAATTCCGTTAGAGCTCGGGGAGCCAAGCAATGAACTCAACAGGAGAGTGCCAACTAGTGGTCAGTTTATGAATAGAATGCAATATTATCATTACATTACAGGAAGAGGGCTAATTTATTTTGCACACCAGATGGAGAAAGACATAGCACAATCCTTTGTATTATATTGATATATTCCTAATATATAACAGTGATCCAACCAAATATTTATATACCTACTAAAATCTATAGTTTGTAAGCGCGGAGTAATGTCTAATGCACATCAAAGAGACTAGAGGGTCTATACGGTGGCACCCTATGGGTCTCTAACTACAGCAACAAACCACCATATGATGCCATATGGTACATCTATACAGTGTTGTATTACAGTTATAACAGAAATATATTGTAAGTGTCAAATATATATATATATATAGTAAATGAATAAGCTGATAAAAATATTACATGTTGGTAACATATGTTGGTGACACGTACATATGCTTGAGAAGGGGAGGTGGTAGACTCAGTTTAAAGGGGTTGTACCATGAACATAAGTGGCTAAGGGTTAGATTGTTGGTAGTCCCACCGACCACAAGAATAGCACATGGCTATCTTTGGCAGTCAGTTGAGCAATACAAAGAGGTGTGACCACCGCTGCATTCAGACTGTCAATGTCTGTAAAGCGCTGCGGAATATGATGGCGCTATATAAGTAAGCATAATAAATAATAATAATAAATAATAAATCTGTGGACATGGGACCACCATTACGCTGTTCACAGGACAACCCCTTTAACTGGCCAATTGCGCATGAAATCACTGGGTTTAAGGAGAAAGTAAACAATATGAAAGAATCTACTGTATGATACAAGTCTTAACCAATGTGGAGCTGTGCTGGAGAAAATATGTGTAAGACCTTATGCACACCACAGCATTACAGATTCCTAGTGCTGCACCCATAGAAATCTAAGGCTCCATTACGCATCTCCATTTGCCTCTGATCCACATGTATCCTGGTATGTTTCATTGCATGTCATACAGTATTATGGGGATATTTTTCCACAGAAACATTACTACTACAAGAGGATGCAACACCTTACAGTGGTAGCAGGGGCGTAACTATCGGGGTAGCAGCGGTAGCGGCTGCCACAGGGCCCGGGGCAGATGCTACCGCGAACCCCACAAACCAGTAATGATCGTGGTCGCAGGGGGTGCGACCGCGAACGGACCGGGCAGGTTACGGAGCCCGCGGCCAGCTGGAGATGGCCGGGCCCCGGACCATTATGATAGCGGTCGGGGAAAGCCTGGTTCCCCGACCGCTATACATACTGTCATTGGAAAGGGGCCCTGGCATATTGCAGGCCCCTTTCCAATAGATGGCAGCCCAGGGAAGGTGACTGAAAATAATAACTACATATTCTCACCTCTCCTGGGCACAGCGTTCTCTCCGGCGCTCCTCCGTCATGACTGAGGCCTGTGATTAGGCCCCAGCCCAATCACAGGCCTCAGCTGCGACGTCGGAAGACACTGAAGACGCTGAAGACGGCAGGATGGAGCGAGGATGCCAAGGAAAGGTAAGGCAAGGTGAGTATGAATGTTTGTTATTTTTAATCACCTTCCCTGGGCCTCCGATTATTATACTCTGGGGTCTGTGGAGATCCCAGAGTATAATAATAGCACCGAAGCGGAGGGAGCCTGTTGGGAGCTTATAATACTGTGTGTGGGCCACTGTAGAGCATATAACACTGGGTGAGGGCCCCTGTAGAGCATATAATACTGTGTGGGGGCCCCTGTAGAGCATATTCTACTGGGTGGGGGCCCCTGTAGAGCATATAACACTGGGTGACGGCCACTGTAGAGCACATAATACTGGGTGGCGGCCACTGTGGAGCTTATCATACTGGGTGGTGGCTACTGTAGAGCATATAATACTAGGTGGGGCTACTGTAGAGCATATAATACTGGGTGGGGGCCACTGTGGGGGCATATAATACTGGGAGGGGACCACTGTGGGGAGCATATAATACTGTGTGGGGGCCACTGTAGGGAGGATATAATACTGGGTGGGTACCACTGTGGGAAGCATATAATACTGGGTGGGGACCGCTGTGTGGAGCATATTATACTGTGTGGGGCCACTGTGGGTAGCATATTATACTGTGTGGGGGGGGGGAGAAATGTAGAGCATATAATGCTGTATGGGGGCCACTGTGGAGCATATAATGCTGTGTGGGGGCCACTGTTGAGCATATAATACTATCTGGGGCCTCTGCTGAGCATATTTTACTGTTTGGGGACCCGTAACCGGTTCGGGGGGGGGGGGGCCATGTCAAATGTTCGCCTTGGGGCCCAGACATTCCTAGTTACGCCACTGAGTGGTAGCATACAGCAGCACACATAGGGGCAAATTTATTAAGGCTGGCGTATCGTACACCAGTCTTAACAAACAACCCAACTGGTGCTAGGACTGAAAGCAGAATGGAAATCCATCCCAGTTGGGAACTGGCTTACATTTCCATTGTAACTCACACCAGAAAACTGGCATGAGTTATAATAAATCTGTTGAACCAAGGTGTAGATGCCTTGGCCCTCCCTGATCCCCTCAACGTCCACATTCACACATTGTGGTGGGCGAGGCGTGGATCTGGGTTTGAAGCGCACATGCGCCAGTTTTCTGCCATAGAGATAAGGCTGAATTTGCCCCAAAGTGCCAACCACTCGATACAGGGGCCCCAAATGTTTGTCATATTGAGAGCAGCATACCTATTACGAGCAGAGACCTCTACTGGTCATCAGTAGTACTGCAGTGCTTCACAGATTATGTAGATATTACAAGCATGCCATCATCCAATCAGAAACAGAATACAAGGACTGTATATACTTCTGTTAACCCTTTCTTTATGTGTACAGTACGCAATAGATCAGGCCACCATACTTAGATCAAACGTGCCTTTATGGGTCTCTCATCCAAGCAATACCTTTCTTCATTGATGGAATGGCTGCTTTAGAAAAGAGTCTCAGGCTGAAAGAGCACAAAAGGGAGGAATACAAAGCTGCTGGGCACAGCTAAACCTATGTGCTAGAGAGGATAACGTCACCCATACAAAAAGCAAGAGGAGCAAAGAGGATAAGAGAAAGTCCTGCAGTGCAACAAAAAAGCCATTGGGCTGATGCCAAAGCGGGTAGACAGAATCTGTGCTGATCATATCCATTATTAAATTAATGATGAGAAACCCAATATGAACTTGCAGATTTCTGGCGGAAACATAAAACCCAGTTATGATTGTTTTTCATTATGTGGCTATATAATTTATTTAAAGGAACACTCACTGTCACCAGCATATGCTAGAAATTACACACAATATGCAACCTCAGCTTAGGTGAAATGCCTTTAAATTATATTGCTGAACATTTCAATAAAATGAGCCCTGACATCTTTATGAAGATATTTTATGTACCTGACCCCGATACTGTCCTCCTAAGCCCTTTATATAAAATCATATTCATAGGTCTGGTATTAGGCATGGCTGAAATGGATGGAGGGAAAGTTGTGGGATGAACTAAACATTCGGGAACATTGTAGCAGGCAGGACCAATTTGCTTTTACGCGTTTATGGTAAACTGAAATTTTAATTGAGCCTCTAAAATGTAACTATGAGGTCATAACTGGCTACTGTAGAAGGAGCATGATATTATATGGCACCCATTAAAATGAATGGACGAATAGGCTACATGACGTGGTTCCTGCATGCTCCATCCTACATCACTAGAATGCAAACTATTGGGTCAAAACTGGCTACTGTGCAAAGAGCGTGGCATTACATGGCACCCATTAAAATGAATGGACGAATAGGCTACATGATGTGGTTCCTACATGCTCCATCCCACATGACTTGGCCATTGCATGCTGGTTTTGGGACTTTGTGGTTTGAGGTCGAGCAGAGTCCTTTAGACTGGGAGTTTCACTTCACTCTGACTCAAAGAAGGAGTCCTAGGCAGTGAATTATGGTCTATTCCCATAAAGGGTTATTTCATAGGATATGCCATAAATTTCTGATAGATGTAGGTCCCACTTTTGTGACTTGCATTTATTTCTAGAACAGTGATCCATTGACTTTAGTCCTGCTTGGTCAGACGGCCTATGGCCATAGCATCAAGGTGAGGATGAATGGGTAGGTGGCTCTGTACATTCTCTTCATTGACACCTACAGTGCTGGCCAAAAGTATTGGCACCCCTGCAATTCTGTCAGATAATACTCAATTTCTTCCAGAAAATGATTGTAATCACAAATGCTTTGGTAATAATATCTTCATTTAATTTGTCGTCAATGGAAAACCACAAAAAGAATTGTCAAAAAGCCAAATTGGATATAACTCCACACCAAACATAAAAAGGGGGTGGACAAAAGTATTGGCACCCTTTGAAAAATCATGTGATGCTTCTCTAATTTGTGTAATTAACAGCACCTGTTACTTACCTGTGGCACATAACAGGTGGTGGCAATAACTAGATCACACTTGCAACCAGTTGAAATGGATTAAAGTTGACTCAACCTCTGTCCTGTGTCCTTGTGTGTACCACATTGAGCATGGAGAAAAGAAAGAAGACCAAAGAACTGTCTGAGGACTTGAGAAGCAAAATTGTGAGGAAGCTTGAGCAATCTCAAGGCTACAAGTCCATCTCCAAAGACCTGAATGTTCCTGTGTCTACCGTGCGCAGTGTCATCAAGAAGTTTAAAGCCCATGGCACTGTGGCTAACCTCCCTAGATGTGGACGGAAAAGAAAAATTGACGAGAGATTTCAACGAAAGATTGTGCGGATGGTGGCTAAAGAACTTTGACTAACATCCAAACAAGTTCTAGCTGCCCTGCAGTCCGACTGTACAACAGTGTCAACCCGTACTATCCGTCGGCGTCTGAATGAAAAGGAACTCTATGGTAGGATACCCAGGAAGACCCCACTTCTGACCCAGAGACATAAAAAAGCCAGGCTGGAGTTTGCCAAAACTTACCTGAGAAAGCCAAAAACTTTTTGGAAGAATGTTCTCTGGTCAGATGAGACAAAAGTAGAGCTTTTTGGGAAAAGGCATCAACATAGAGTTTACAGGGAAAAAAAAAGGCCTTCAAAGAAAAGAACACGGTCCCTACAGTCAAACATGGCGGAGGTTCCCTGATGTTTTGGGGTTGCTTTGCTGCCTCTGGCACTGGACTGCTTGACCGTGTGCATGGCATTATGAAGTCTGAAGACTACCAACAAATTTTGCAGCATAATGTAGGGCCCAGTGTGAGAAAGCTGGGTCTCCCTCAGAGGTCAGGGGTCTTCCAGCAGGACAATGACCCAAAACACACTTCAAAAAGCACTAGAAAATGGTTTGAGAGAAAGCACTGGAGACTTCTAAAGTGGCCAGCAATGAGTCCAGACCTGAATCCCATAGAACACCTGTGGAGAGATCTCAAAATGGCAGTTTGGAGAAGGCACCCTTCAAATCTCAGGGACCTGGAGAAATTTGCCAAAGAAGAATGGTCTAAAATTCCAGCAGAGCATTGTAAGAAACTCATTGATGGTTACCGGAAGCGGTTGTTCGCAGTTATTTTGTCTAAAGGTTGTGCTACCAAGTATTAGGCTGAGGGTGCCAATACTTTTGTCCGGCCCATTTTTGGAGTTTTGTGTAAAATGATCAATGATTTGACTTTTTTTTTCATTCTCTTTTGTGTTTTTTCATTGCAAGCAAAATAAATGAAGATATTACCAAAGCATTTGTGATTGCAATCATTTTCTGGAAGAAATTGAGTATTATCTGACAGAATTGCAGGGGTGCCAATACTTTTGGCCAGCACTGTATGAGAGTCAGAGAAATAATTGAGAACTTGCTTGGTTATTTCCATAACCCCCATAGAGGATAATGTAGAGTGAGCAGCCACATTGAAATTCCACCTGTATGTGGTAGCCAGACACCATCGCAACAGATGGCACAGGGGTCAGGGACCCCTCGTTCTGGACATAAGGCGGATATGCCTTAAAGGTCTAAGATGGGAATACCCCTTTAATATAGCATTAAAACAGTGGTTGTCTTAATGGACAACCCCTTTATAAAGGCATTCCACTTACAGTAACAGAAATTACTAGTGCATATAACTCCATTATGTTGGACCATACATGAGTCCACCTTTATCATAGCTCAAATTTGGTTGAGGACTCATCAAACCAATTCAATACAATACTACAACATGCTATTAAAACAGCTGACAAATGGCATTTCACAACACACCCACTGTGTATTGTCTTCTAGTTCCTATACAAGCACTATTTTTTCTAACCCTCTATTCCCCCAAGCTAAAGTATATGGTTCGACAGATCTCCAGTTCCATTCTACATGACTTGGACAATGCATGGTGGTTTTGGAGACTTTGTGGTTTGAGGTGGGTCTTTCTGAACTTATGACATGATAAACTACACAGTTACATCTGGAGTCTTTAAACTGGCTTTTCAGATACTAGGAAAGTTCTTAATGGAATGAGACGGCCAAGTTTACTTTAACGCATTGTTTTCCAGGTCATCAACTCAATTAAGGGTCTGTAAGATAAAAACTAGCAAGTTCTTGACATTACTCATCCACTTCCAGCTAATTTGCTACCACAAAAGGACAAAATGATGTAGACAGAATTTACGAGAATTGTTTTTTGCTTCTATTAAGGTTTGGTCCAGTGTATTAAGGATGAAGAGAAGAAAATGAGTAGATTGGTGAACTAAAAAATGAGATGATATGTTAATACATACAGCCTCATACAGGTCCTAATACATATAAGGCTACATGTACTGGAACACATGCATGTCCATGAGAAAATGTCACGGACTGCACATAGATGATATCTGCGTGCTGCCTGTGCCCTTCACAGACCCATATATTTCAATTAATGAGCCTGGACTACAAAATGGACAGCAATAGGACCCGTCCTGAGCTCACGGTGCCCAATATCAAGCATGATAATACACAGTCGGGTATATGGGGCCAAATACAAGAACAGAACAATGTGCTAAACGTTCAAAACATGGCTAGCACACTAACAAAACAGAGAGTCATGTGCATGGAGCCTTAAGTAAAAGTCATCAGAAGCTATCAGTTTCGGTTGGGCCAGCCAACTATCTTGTGTAGCCTCCCAAATCTTCTTCAACAGGTGGTATTAGGGGAAGGATGTATGCATCAGACATGTTAAATTTCATCACCCTCTCCTTGTATTCTAAAGAGAGACAGCCACTGCCAGCTGAATTTAGCAGTAATCTACTTCCCTACCCCCATTAACAACACATGCACACTTTGCAGAACCAAGAGTCCAAGTTGTTGGCTAAAGATGGTGTTCAACCGGCAGCTACTGAAGGTTTATGGGAACCTTAAGACTGCTCATTGATCAGGTCACCATACTGGCAATATTAGAAGGTATATTATGTGCGGACATGTAGGGTCTAAAGCTTTGGCTATGGGACAAGAAAGAGACATGTGAGGAGACAACATGCAACAGTATGCATCCACTTATAGAATGCATAAGGTCATATGGCCCTAGCCTCACACTGCCATATTAACAAGCCAAATAAACTGTAGGCTTACGCTGGTTTTCCCAGTGGTCGGAGGATATCCACATAGCAAGCACAGCTAAAAGATTTCATGCCCACAATATAATGAAAATATCATACAGAGAGAAACTAACCTCACAATAATAAAATCTAGAATTTCCATAGGTTCCAATACCCTTCAATCCTAATGGTAAAAAGCACTGAAGGATCTTTATAGCTACATAGCCTAGAGGGCCTGAACACACGTTTAATGCTGCTGCACCTTTAAAATACATTACAAGCCCTTTATCTTTTTAACACATGCATTTCTGTCTGCTACAGGTTACAATAAAACGTGAAATGCTTGCAGCTAATGTGTCAACTGTGCAAACCATCCAGAAGCAGGAGCTAGCTTCTTCTGCACAGCTGTTTTACAGAACTATTTTATCTGGTCTGTGCAACTCAAGCCATTAATCCTTATGTACGTCATTGGTGTAGAGAACACAAGGCTAAAGTAGTTAACAAATAGCACTAATGACAAAAAAAAATGGACATGAAAGACTCAGTATTTCTATGGGTGGCAACATTTGGGGCTTTCTGAGCCTTCTTTTCCCAACTTCTACATCATGCCTAAATGGATACAGTAACTCCACCATGCAGGCCTATAAGCTATCACGGCCAGTAGGTAGCAGGTCAGAAGATGCCTAGAGATCTTATCAATATGATTTTACCTTTAATATGTACTTTTATTTAACCATTTGAGGCTTATTAAACCCAGAATTTGATCTCATATTCCACACTATGGATTACATGAGTTCACATTTGGCTAAAATAATAGATGTAAGGGTCCCGTACATTACATTATATATTTCAGATCATTTGTATCCTACATAGGTGGTTAAATCTTCACAAAAACTGTTCATACACGTCCCTATAGGATCTCTTTAACATTCTTTTAGTCATCTAGATTACACATAACGGTTTTCCAAAACTGCATATACATAAATGTCATCCAAAATGGCAGATTTTGACAGCCATCACGGCTGGCGGAAACTACACATCTATGGCATGATCTAGTGAATTTGACAGATTATTTGTCACTTTTGCCAAAGTCTACTTTGTGGGTTTACTTTTTCTTCCCCTGATCAGCCATTTTAGCCTGGCACATTGATAGTCGGATCATTTGCCACTTTCTGCAAGTCTACTCCGTTGGGTTACATTTTTCCTGATCAGTCAGTTTAGTCTGGCATGCTGATGGTCAGATCATTTGCCCAAATGATCCGATGTACTATAGAAAAGATGCAGTCTAGTCGATACTTATCTTATGTGTCTGAGCACCTTTATGCCATGCAGTAAAATGCACTTTTCTACAATGCAACAACCATTAGTGATTTATTGTGATACATCGTGGTCAAGATGGGGTGGCTGGATAAGGAGGCAGCTTGGCTATAATATTGCCGAAGACACAACCCAAACCAATGGACAGTAAATGCAGAAGATAAAACATCAACCAGACACTGTAGTCTATGACTTGACCTATGAAATGTGATCCAATGCCGCTTACAACTCCTCTGGGAACAATGAATACTGCAACTTAGTGAGAGTTGGAGTAACAGGAGTTAAACTCTGTTACAGTAGCACCACATGTAGACATATACAGTACATAGTCTGGTCCCACAGAAAATATTGGCAAGCAAATTCAAGTGAATTCATTCCTTATTCTTCTTGCAAAGCCTGGTTATAGCAATGGAATAGTAGGTGACATTGCCTTTTTCCTTTTAGTCGTGAAGGACTGTTCCTTTCCCCCATCCTATTTATTAAAGACACATAAAGGGGCTATACTCGACTATATAAATCAGGTCCATAGAGTTTCAATGAAGGGGCACTAAGCATTCATGACCACCAATCTGTTTAAATAGGGGGCAAAGAACCCACTGTTCTTGTGATCAGTGGGATCCCAACAATAGGGCCCCAAGCGATGATAGGTGATAATTGTTAATTCATGGGCCAACCACTTTAATGGAATCCCAATGCCAACTGAGTTTCACCACTCCAGAGTATTTTAATCCTTTTATTATGCCACTCATTTCATAATTTATAACATATAATTTTGGTCATCCTGATATGTAGACAGTACACAAAAAAACCAAAATATGTAACAGTTCACAACCCCACACAACGCTCCGTCTCGCCTCTGTGTTTCAGAGCAGACAGTACTGCTACTTTTGCTTTAATTTGTCATACATGATGTAACACTATCACTAAAAGACCATTTCCTTCTTAATTCTTCATGAACTTTGCTATTTTCATAAAGTGGAGAAAATTACAACCACATACAGGGGGAGGCAGGAGTCTAGCCTAGCTCCAGCTGATCTTCCCTTTACCATCCATCAGCAGCGCTAAATCTATTTGGATAAAACGCGTGTGACCCAGACAGCTGGCACCATCCCAAACTGCCTTACACACCGGCAGCTCAGATAATAACAATCCTTCTCTATGCTCCTCACCATCTACAGTGCAAGACTGGAAGAAATTAGCAGAGCCCAAGAAACACATTACATACAGGTAGAAAGGAGGCTCCATGTGGGATGTATATTCATTCAGGCAATGACTATAACTCCACTGCTCAATGAACTACTACTACTATCATCCACGGCAATCCTTGGAGTAATTGTAAGGAAGCATCTTGACAGCCAGATAAACTCTCCAAGACTAAATTACCCAGCTGTAAGACAAGTGGACCAAAGGAGCAGACACACAACCAGGCTACGTCAATACGTTGGCAGTATGGCACCTATAAATTGCTGTATAAACCTACAGCTGCAGAATAGAGAAGTAAAAACTGCTAATAACCCTATAAATTATTCTTTACAGTCACAGCAGGACTGGCTTGCCTTGTGGGTCCCGTAGACCTCTGGCACCCAAATAGAATGTCTAGTGAAATTCAGCTTGGAAGCAAGGGGGGAGAGTGTGGGGTTCAACCTCACATAACCCTTCTATATACATTCTCCTCCAATTCAGCCCTCCACAGCCAAAATCTGCACTCCCTATGAGCGCTGCAGCATAAATACACACACATATCTGAGACGCTGTGGTGTTAAAAGTCTCGTAGATCCCAAGTGGCCAGATGAAAATGAAAACCACACTCTTACATCTCTTTGATTAGTCTATTAAGAGCTTAACATATCCTAGAGCATCAGACTGAGCGAACACATTAATGCTGCCCGTCTGAGTCCAGACACAAACTATGCACTTGTCTGACTGACTTCTTAAGTAGACTTTTTTTTTTCTCTAATACATGAAGCATAAAAGTTGGCTTCGTTTCCACTGCTTAAGTACTGAACTTTTTCTTCTCCACTGCCACTTTAGATTGCAAGCTCCCTGATGCTTTCTTCTTACCTTTTCAGAGGATTTAGCATTTCATTTCATATCTGCACTGATGACATCATCAGATTAGACTGTAAGCTCCCTGAAACTTGCTTCTTACCTTTTAATATGATTTAGAATTGCAGTGTATATCTACCCTACTGACCTTACCAGATTAGACTGTAAGCTCTCTGACACTTACTTCTAACTTTTTATAACTACGATTTACAATCTTAGTGCATATCTACCCTGCTGACTTCATCAGATTAGACTGTAAGCTCCCTGAAACTTGCTTCTTACCTTTTAATATGATTTAGAATTGCAGTGTATATCTACCCTACTGACCTTACCAGATTAGACTGTAAGCTCTCTGACACTTACTTCTAACTTTTCATAACTACGATTTACAATCTTAGTGCATATCTACCCTGCTGACTTCATCAGATTAGATTGTAAGCTCTTTGACATTCACTTCAAACCTTTTAAAATAAGTTAGGATATCAATGAATAACTGCCCTCCTGACCTTACCAGAACAGACTAAGCTCACTTGCTTCTTACCTTTTACTATGATTTGGCATCTCCATGCATATCTACCCTGTTGAAATCATCACGATAAATTTTAAGCTCTGATACTCACTTCCTACGTTCTCCACATTACTTCAGCCTTTACTTCCAGATCTATAGTGCTGACCACATATATTTAGACTGCAAGCTCACTGACACTTGCTTCTTACCTTTAAATATAATTTAAAATCTTAATGCATATCTACCCTACTGAGTGCATCAGATTAGGCTGTAAACTCTCTGACACTTGCTCCTTACCTTTTAATATGATCATAATGCATATCTACCCTGCTGACATACTCAGGATAAAATTTAAGCTGACACTTGCTTCTTACCTACTACACATTACAGATCCACAGTTCTGACCCTATATGTTTAAACTGCAAGCTCTATGACACTTACTCAGCATCTTATGTCATCTCTGCATGTTGTAAACTCACTTGACAATTGCTTTTTGCTTTATACACATTTCCCAGCCTGATCTACATTACTGACCCATACAACTAGATTGCAAGCTCTTTGACATTAATTCAGAATATCATTCCATATCTACATGGCTGACCTCATCACATTAGATTGCAAGCTCTTCATCTTTTGCTGACCTCACATTACTAAAGTGCAAGCTCCCACCTCACCTATGCACATGATCCAGTATCTAATTCCATATCTACACTGCTGACATTTCCCAATTAGTTTGCAAGCCCCTTGACACTTGCTTCTTTCTTCTTAATAGTCTACAGTGCTGACATTCTATGGAGAGTTTGCATGCTGTGACAATTCTATCATTCAGCAGCAGTGAGGTATTTAGGATACAATGTAACAATAGTAAAAATACACCTAAAACAACACAATTGCAAGACTGGCATCAATATTGACATGACATATCCCCAAATCCCCAATGCATAGAGTCATAGCATGCCATCCAGGCAGATTGGGCAGTGAGCTAGCTCTGCCTATGAATCAGAGAGGGCACACAGCACAGACAGGCAGTGTTAGGGTGTAGAGGATGGATAGCAGGAATGGTCTCTTACCTCTTTCATGTTCTATTAGTGGCAATAAGCACAGACACTGCCCATTCACTGTGTATTCCCTGTGCAGACACCAGACATATCCTCCTCCAGCAGCAGCAGCATCCAGCAGCAGCCCTGTCCTGGTGCCACCACCATCCTCTGGCACTTATACAGGGGTATTACAGGGGTGGTCACAGTGCTGCCAGCATTATGCAGCTATTACTACTATTATTATTGCTTTGTGTGTGTTTTCCTGCCTTGCCTTGTATGAGCAGCTTTCAGTGCAAGTGCATGTGGCTGTGGAGAGAGTGCAGAGAGCCCTGTGCAGGAGCTGGAGCGGCCACTCATAGCTCACTATCGGCCAGCAGCCAACTTTAGGTCTCATCAGTTTTTTTGGCAGCTCAGCAAGTGGGAGGGGAGAGTTACGTCACTGCCCCCTCTAGCGCGCATGTGCGGCTCACTGCTGGGCGGGGGGTGGGGATGTAGGGGTGCAGGCAGGGGAGAAGGAGGACGGCTGGGCCCTCTCTGCCGCTGTTGGGTTGCTGGGACACTGTGCAGTGGTGTCCCGGACAGCTCGCCTCACAGCGGGGGACTCCGTACAGGCTTATGGCGGCGGCTGGGAGTGGCTGCACGATCTTTACATTACTGTCTATGTGCGGTTGTATTCGCTGGTGCTATAGGCACTGCTGCCTAAAGGGGGCAGTAAAGGCATCATGGGGTAGGTAGTACCAGACACACAGTGTCCCCTAACAGTAGCACCTAGAGGACCCCTCCATAAATAGTACCAGGTGGAAAGTGTCCCCTTAACAATAGCAACTAGAGCAGGGGTAGGCAACCTTTTTTGTTCGGCGTGCCGATTTTAATAAAAAAATCAAAGATGAGGTACTCGGAGTGCCGGTCAATAATTGTAAGTCTGACGACCCCTAAACTAAAGTCATATACCACAAACCATAACACAGGAGTGCTGCCACCAGATGCTTCAGGACACATGCGCTTACTGCTATTTCCTGGGACGCCCCTGTACTTTCCGATTAGAAGCAATGAAAGTCCATGTACAGCCCCCAATTAGTGGTAAATGTAAGTGTCCAGGAGCCCCGTCTGGCGGCATCCTTATGGAAGAAACACACTATGTATCTGGATGCAGCTATATTTGGAACTTTTTCATTCGATGTAAAACTGGTGCATTTTTGCACAAAAAAAAACAAAGCCTGAGTTTTCTGTGCAAAAGCACATCCTTAATATAGAAAACACACCGTTATACAGAATAATGTCCCATAGTGGTCCCTGCACACGGTATTATGTCCCATAGCGGCCCCTGCAACATGGTATATGTCCCATCGCAGCCTCTGCACACGGTATTATGTCCCATAGTGGTCCCTGCACATGGTATTATGTCCCATAGTGGTCCCTGCACATGGTATTATGTCCCATAGCGGTCCCTGCACACGGTATTATGTCCCATAGCGGCCTCTGCACACAGTATTTGTCCCATAACTGCCTCTGCACACAGTATTTGTCCCATAGCGGCCTCTGCACACGGCATTTGTCCCATAGCTGCCTCTGCACACGGTATTTGTCCCATAGCGGCCTCTGCACACGGTATTTGTCCCATAGCGGCCTCTGCACACGGTATTTGTCCCATAGCAGTCCCTGCACACAGTATTTGTCCCATAGCGGCCCCTGCACAGAGCAATATGTCCCATAACGGCCCCTACACACGGTATATGTCCCATAGCAGCCCCTGCACACGGTATATGTCCCATAGCGGCCCCTGCACATGGTATATGTCCCATAGCGGCCCCTGCACACGGTATTATGCTCTATAGTGGCCCCTGCACACGGTATTATGTCCCATAGCGGCCTCTGCACACGGTATTTGTCCCATAGCTGCCCCTGCACACAGTATTTGTCCCATAGCGGCCCCTGCACACAGCAATATGTCCCATAGCGGCCCCTGCACACGGTATTATGCTCCATAGTGGCCCCTGCACACGGTATATTTCCCATAGTGGTCCCTGCACATGGTATTATGCTCTATAGTGGCCCCTGCACACTCACTAGCTATTATTATACTGTGGGGTCTCTTCAGACCACAGAGTATAATAAGTGGAGGGCAAAGAGAGGTGATGAAACATAAAAAACAATGTTACTCACCATTCCACCCTCCACAGCCGTAGCAGCCATAGGTTGCCGACCCCTGAACTAGAGGACCCCTATAAATAGTACCAGAGAGTGCCCCCTTAACTATAACAACTAGAGGACCCCAATAAATAGTACCAGAGAGTGCCCCCTTAACTATAACAACTAGAGGACCCCTAATAAATAGTACCAGAGTGCCCCCTTAACAATAGTATCTAGAGGACCACCATAATAAATGGTGCCAAAGAGTGCTCCCTAACAATAGCAACTGGAGGACCCCCATAAATAGTACTAGACAGAGTGCTCCTTAACAATAGCAACTAGCAAAATCATCATAAATAGTAGGACAGAAAGTGCTCCCTTAGCAATAGCAGCTAGAGGACCCCCATAAATAGTATCGGACAGAGAGTGCCCCCTTAACAATAGAAGCTAGAGGACCTCCATAAATCGTACCAACAGAGTGCCCCCATAGCAATAACCACTTGTAGACTCTCACAAATAGAGTGCCCCCTTAGCGATAGCAGCTAGAGGGCCCCATAAATAGTACCAACAGAGAGTTCTCTGTTAGTAATAGCAACTAGAGGGATCTCTCCAATATAAACAGAGAGTGACCCCTTATTTAAACCAATCCAACCAAAGACAACAATTGCAAGGAGTTTGTATGTTCTGCCTTTGTATGAGTGGGTTTCCTCCAGGTACTCAGGTTTCCTCGCACACTCCAAAAAAATGGGAGATTTATCTTCTCCCTACATCAGAAAACTGACTTAAAAATGTTGCAAAATGGGTCATATCCATTGGCCATCGATCAAGACAAAAGATGTCACCACTAAGATGGTTAGAGAAAATCTTTAAAACTTTTAATTTTTAATTATACTTTCATCTTTTATAACTTTTAATTGTCTACAGATTTAAATATAGTTATGTTGGTGGGAAACTCCTTTAATAAAGATGCCGTGTCCTGCTTCCTCTTCTGACATGTCTGTTTTAGTAAATTTCCCATAGTATAACATTTCTGTGGCATCTTTTCTCATACTACAATGTTGTGCTATTCCACAGTTATACTTACTAGAAATGTATAAATAGGTTGACCGTGTAAGGGTACGTTCACATGGAGGAGGTATTTGGTATTGATTTTGAGGTGGATTCCACTGCTGATTCAGCCATAGAACCTGCAGTGTGAGACCCTGTGTGGATAAGGCCCATTCATCTGAGCCTAATGGGCGAGTAAAAGCCGCAATGGAAGGCAGGAAAGCGGAGAGGCGGAGGATAACTTCAAAGTCCTCTTCACTTTCTGCCGTGTGAACCCGGTCTTTCTATCCCTACACACTGACAGTTTCCAAACACTGCTAACAGTATCACACTGCTTAGTGGTACATCTTATTGACAAAAGACACATCATTTTTATAGATGAGAGAATCACTTTGTCACGAGCCGGGTTCAACCTAAACATCCTACCAGAATTTAAAGGGGTTGTCCAGGAAAAAATGGACAACCCATTCAAGTCTTAAATAGGCCGTGGGCAGTGGTAAAAAAAAATATGCATACTCACCTTCCAGCCACACGTGACTGCTGAGGCCAATCAGTGGCCTCAGCGAAGGGCCTGCAATGTCACTACATGTAACTTCACAGGTTTCTTCCTAAAAGCAGTGGGGAGTGTGCCAGAGCCAGGATAGGTAAGTTACATTGGTTTTTATGTTTGTCACCTCCTCTGGGTCTTCAATCATTATACTCTGGGGTTTGAAAAGACCCCAGAGTATAATAATAGTTATTGGGGATATAATACCGTGTACATGGGCCACTGTGGGACATAATACCTTGCGTAGGAGCCGCTGTGGGACATAATACCGTGTGGAGGGACCAGTGTGGGCTGTAATACCGTGTGCAGAGGCTGCTGTGGACCATAATAGCGTGTGAGGGGGGGGCCCAAGTCAAAAGTTTGCTGGGGGGCCCAGTCTTTGCTAGTTACGCCCCTAATAAGGGGTCGTTAGGAAGGGGCATTTTATATAAGGGGGCTTTCTGAACTTAAGAAGTGCTATATATATAAGGGCATTATTAATACAAGGGGGTGGTCATTTATATAAGCTTTCATTAGGGTACATCAATTATATAAGGGGGCATTAGGAAACATTTTGAACATAAGGGGTTGGTTATTTATATAAGGGGTCATTAGGGGACATTATGAATAGAAGGGGGCAACATTTATATAAAGGTCATTAAGGGAGCAATATCTATGTCCTGCGGAATCAGGGGCATAATATAAGGGGGCAATTAATTAAAGAGGTTGTCCAGGATAACCACTTTTTTAATATGAGACCGGGGAAAGTAATAAAAAAAACACCTACTCACCTGTCCCTTGTGCCCCGATGTCTCCCACCGCAGTCTGGTTCTGCTGCTTCGGTGTTTTCTTCTGGAGGAAGTCCCCACCGCACATGACCGCTGAGGTCGCTGACACGGGACGTCACAGTGCTGTGGGGACTTCTGCTGGAAGAAAACACCGGAGCAGCAGGACTGGAACATGCTGGAGGACACTGGAGAATCTCCCCCAGCCTCATATTAAAAAAGTGGTTATCCTGGACAACCCCTTTAAGGTGGCACTTGGGCTTTATTAAAGGGTCTTTCCAGCTCATTTTTATTGATGATCTATCCTTAGAACAGATCATCAATAAGAGATCAGTGGACCCTCCCTCCTCTGATCAGCTGTATGAAGGGGCGCTAGCTCCTGTTTATATCACACACTGTCTGTTTATAGTGACAGTGTGATGTAATTACAGCCTTGTCACATAGACGTGTATAGGACAAGGCTGTAGTTACATAACATGGCCACTATGAGGTGAATGACACTATGTAAACAGAGAAGCGGTCACGCCACTTACACAGGTACCACAGTTCTTTCAAACAGCTGATCAGTGGGGGTCCACCAAGCAGAAGATGTGTGAAGTTACTTTCATTGTTAATGCCGTGTTGTTGATCTGATACTGAAGTAATACAGTAAGAAGAATTCTTAAAAACTGTTTTATAAGTTTGTGTATTGTGTATGTTTATTGCGTAACAATAGCAGCGTGTGAAGTAGTAGCATGGAAACTCAAATTTATTTTTTTTTTGGTGGGGGGCGAGTGCCTTTCTATAGTCCACCTCAGGCAGCAAATAGGCTAGGTTCACCCCTGGGGGCCATACAATATAATGGATCACTGTGCTAGCCTTGAAAAACAATTCACACAGTCATGTGCATGAGGGCTTATAAGAAAATAGATACTCTGAATTATTTCAAGGAGAAAAACAAGCAATACTACTGCAGAAATGTCAGGAGAGCTAGGATAGGTCATCAGTATGTGAACTATTGGGGTCCGACACCCAGACCCCTCACAAATCAGTTGTCTAGCAGCCTCTGGGTTCCAGGAGCTGCTAATGGATGGGCAGCGTGTGCAGCACCGCTCCTATTCAATTAATTTCCCTGGAGGTATTGCTATGCAGTGGACCGGGCTGTTGCGCTGCCTCTATTACTTGTATAGCTGCACACACTCCCCGTCCACTAGCAGCCTCTAGCACTCGAAGTAGCTAAACTAGCTTATCTGTGCGGGGTCCGGGTGTCAGACCCCAACAAATCACATACTGATGAGCTATCCTGAGGATAGGTCAGTAGTATGAAAAATCAGTTTGGAGCAAAATCTGCAACAAATAAAGTGTTGCCGCAATGTGGGGCCTCATCCTTAAAGGGGTTATTTAAGACAAAAAAAGAGTTTTTTTCTTTTTCTTTGGTTCTCCATTCTAGCATCTACCATTCTTATACTCCTTCACAATACATGGCTGCTGCAAAGAGGTAGTTCACTTCTGAAAAGTGTCATCATTATTGAAATAAAAGCGGTTACACCAGGCTACGTCACATCTAGGAGCGGTTTACTGATCGGAGCGGTTGTGCATCACAGCCAGCTATGACATCCTGACCAATCTCATTTGGATTCTTCTGGCGCTGCATCCAGTCTGAAAAGTTTTTTGGTCTGATTCCTGGCGACCTGCTGCCTCTCCGAGCCTCTTTAAAGGGGTTGTCTTGGTTGTTAAAAAAAAAAAAGGGGAGTCTAATGTGTTCTCCTTTAAAGGGAGTCTGACACCTTCCCCATCGACTGTAAACTGCCATCATAGTGCTATAGATGCGATAACACGCTCAGTAGGCTCTGGTAGTCCATGCACAGAACTTGGTGATGTCAGAATAGTGGAAGGATCAACTCCTACTGCCCAGGGGGCTGCCCTAACAGCATCAGGCACATATTTTCAAAAATTACAGTGGAGCTTAGGGGGTTCAAAGCAAACGCACCGCAGTGCTCCATGTACTTAAGTTGCATATTGAATAAAACTTCATTTACAAAATAGATAAAAATGTTTGAAATAGGTTATTTTTGAGAGATTTCTTATTCTTATAGATGCTGCACAGCAGGGAAATTGTTACATTTAGATGTATAGAAATCATTAATTTGTCAGAGTGATGTAATAAACATATTAAAGGCAACCATACACAATAAGGCTAGGACGCATCAAATTGTTCATGTTTATGACTTGTCTCTGACTTGCTATTGCACTGAATTCGGATGACTAAACGTTTTTTAACATGAGAATGAATGGAGACGGATCCCTATATCAGATGAGAGCGACGAACATAAATAGCGGTAGTGTGACCCTACCCTTAGGATTCTTATAGGAATACACCATGTAATATCTTTTTAGAATAATGATAGTAGTCAGGGATGTAACTTAAAGAAGTTGTTACATTCAGACCATACATTTATATATGTCCTATATCTGTTGTTCTAGATAGGCAACATAAGATGTTTTGTTACAGCAGCCCACATGCCTCATTTTCACATCAACGCTGTAAGCCTGGTTTCTCTTTCCGAGTCATTTCCATAGGAAGTCATTACAGTTTCATATGAGAAATCACATTGCTGTCTCAGGGTCATTTGTAGCAATGGCCAACTTGAGAAAAGTTAAGATTTACATGTTTTAGTTAGTAGTAGATGGACTGTCCACTGATGTCTGTCATCAGAAGAAAGAAAGATTGGGCATGTTGGATTTCGGTATTCCGCATCCTTTCTCCAATAGATATTCTCTGCCAGATGTTTCTGGCAGTAATTTTTCCCTATCCCGTTATTATTTAAAGGGGTTCCATAGGATTGGGGATAAATTGCTGATTGTTGGGGGTCTGACCACTGATACCCCCACCAGTCCGCGGAATGGAGGGTATTATCTCTGCTCTGAATGTAGTGCTAGATGTAGAATGCATGCCCCTGCTCCATTCGTTCCAACGGGAATGCCGGATATAGGCAAAGACTCCCATTGAAGTGAATGGAGCATGGTTGTGCATTGTACCTGCACCCCTACGTTCAGAACGGTGGGGTTTTTGGGGGTCTCAGTGGTCAGACACCCACTGATTATCAATATAAAAAAAAGTATTTTTTTGGCGTAATCGCTGTAAAAATACACACATAGCTGATGTAAGAGGCAGTAGGGAGATAGCTGTTAGCCAAATGATTTAATGGATAAGGATGTCTTAGGCTAAGGCCCCACGTTGCGGAAATGCAGCTTTTTTTGTTGCAGATTTTGTTGCGTTTTTTTGAGCCAAAGCCAAGAATGGCTACAAAAGGAATGGGAAATATATAGGAAGTTCTTCTACTTCTACCTTCTGCTCAATCCACTCTTGTCTTTGGCTCAAAAAAACGCAACAAAATCTGCAACAAAAAAAGCTACATTTCCGCAACGTGGGGCCTTAGCCTTAGAGGGATTTTCCCCTTCTAGACATCTATAGCATATCTATGGGGACCTGCATCTATTTCCAGAACAGGTGACCCTCTACCCCCCCATCACATCTGATGTTTCTATTGGTGTTCGTAAAACAACCGAACAAGGAATTCTCATTATACAACAAATATACAAAAAATACATTGCGTTTTGCCGTCTATTGTGGTTATCAGATCAATCTGTCAGTCAGTATCAGTGATGGGCATACAAAGCATTACTGTGGGCAAAACACACGTAGTCACGTACAAGGGTCACCTTGTATGGCCACATCCTTTACAAAAGTGACAGATCCTCTAGTTGCCAAGTGTCACTACTACTGTGCAATGTACTGCTGACCCTGGAACTGAAGGGGTTAAATAGCAATTGAATTCTTCATAAATGCTGGTATGAAGGTTGACCCCTTTAATTGCGGGCCACCCTGCCACAGTTGTGGTAATAACCCTGCTGCACTGTCATCTCAGGCCCTTTTTGTTTTTGTTTTTCTGTATTTGCTCTGGATAAACAGAGGTTTCACTAGAATGGCTCAGTCATCTGAAGAAGAGCCCCTATTCCTTATTGTTCAGACAGGGAGATGATGGGGGAGGTCAGAAAGAGCTGTCCAGAGCTTCTTTTCATTCCAGAAGATAGCTAAGATTTTAGATATGCAGCTTTTGTGCTGAAAAGGCTTAAAATATCTCTGACTGCCAACAAGGTCCTAAATTAGAAGATTGATCCAGACGTGTTTACTAAGCCGAGATCACTTACTCCGTTGGTGTTAGCTGATTGAGAATAAACAGAGAATTTTAGCAGGAAAATTAGGTTTATAGTTCATCATCGGAGGAACTAAAGTCATTTTATTTTGTTACCGATACAAACATATAACATAATGCATATAATAAGGAGAAATTGTCCTTCAGGGATTTGCATCATTTTAAGAATAGGGGATTTTTTTCAAAAACATTATTAAGTTTGGAGTTGAATCATAAATGTATTTGGAATTAACCAGAATAATTATCCAAATGTATCTCTATATAAGAATTTTAACAAACCAGTCCCCAATTGTATCAAGATGTAGATATACACTTGTTCAAGACAGCGCTACCTTCTGACTCCTTCACACACATGCATACAGGGGTATAGCTAAAAGAGGTGCAACCAGTGGCGTAACTAGGAATGGCTGGGCCCCAAGGCGAACATTTGACATGGCCCCCCCCCCCCGAACCGGTTACAAGTCCCCAAACAGTAAAATATGCTCAGCAGAGGCCCCAGATAGTATTATATGCTCAACAGTGGCCCCCACACAGCATTATATGCTCCACAGTGGCCCCCATACAGTATTATATGCTCTACATTTCTCCCCCCACACACAGTATAATATGCTACCCACAGTGGCCCCACACAGTATAATATGCTCCACAGTGGTCCCCACCCAGTATTATATGCTTCCCACAGTGGTCCCCACCCAGTATTATATGCCCCCCATAGTGGGCCCCACCCAGTATTATATTCTCCCTACAGTGGCCCCCACACAGTATTATATGCACCTCACAGTGGTCCCCACCACAGTATTATATGCTCTACAGTGGCCCCACCTAGTATTATATGCTCTACAGTGGCCCCACCTAGTATTATATGCTCTACAGTGGCCCCCACCCAGTATTATATGCTCTACAGTGGCCCCACCTAGTATTATATGCTCTACAGTGGCCCCCACCCAGTATTATATGCTCTACAGGGGCCCCCACACAGTATTATATGCTCTACAGTGGCCCCACCTAGTATTATATGCTCTACAGTGGCCCCCACCCAGTATTACATGCTCTACAGGGGCCCCTACACAGTATTATATGCTCTACAGTGGCCCCACCTAGTATTATATGCTCTACAGTGGCCCCCACCCAGTGTTATATGCTCTACAGTGGCCCACACACAGTATTATAAGCTCCCAACAGCCCCCTCCGCTTCGGTGCTATTATTATACTCTGGGGTCTCCTCAGACCCCAGAGTATAATAATCGGAGGCCCAGGGAAGGTGATTAAAAATAACAAACATTCATACTCACCTTGCCTTACCTTTCCTTGGCATCCTCGCTCCATCCTGTCGTCTTCAGCGTCCTCAGGCCCTCTTCCGACGTCGCTGCCGAGGCCTGTGATTAGGCCTCAGCGATCACGTGGGGGCGCACTGACGTCATTACGCGGCCGCGCCCCATATGACCGCCGGGGCCTAATCACAGGCCTCAGTCATGACAGAGGAGCGCCGGAGAGAACGCTGCGCCCAGGAGAGGTGAGAATATGTGTATATTATTTTCAGTCACCTCCCCTGGGCTGCCATTTATTGGAAAGGGGCCTACAATATGCCAGGGCCCCTTTCCAATAACAGTATGTATAGCGGTCGGGGAACCAGGCTTTCCCCGACCGCTATCATAATGGTCCGGGGCCTGGCCATCTCCAGCTGGCCGCGGGCCCCGTAACCTGCCGGGTCCGTTCGCGGTCGCACCCCCTGCAATATAGGAGGATATCCAAAAATACAACCAGGAATTAGACCTAATAATTCAGGAATCATCTGGTTTTAAAAGGGTATTTTTAAAATAAAAAATATATAATATTATAATACACCTTGTGTATCAATTGCTTGTGATATTTAATATTTTTACTGTATCTGTATGGTATTCTAAATTGGTTTATTTCACCATTCACATCCGTACCTGTCCCCAGTGGGGCTCATTATGTACTTACCCTATCTCAGACATTTACATTGAAGACGTATCCAGAAGAAATCCATGCATAGATGGGGAGAGTATACAATCTTCACGCAGATGTTGTCCTTATCCTAAAGAAACAGAACTAACCACTGATGTAAAATAATGTATTAGCTCTGCTCACATTTACGCTGGATGCTCCCTTTTACGGCCTCCATCACAAATTCTAACCCCATTAGACCACACTAGTTCATAGATCAGGGGGGGCACAGGTATTATCTATTGTACAAAAGATCCAGGTCTGCATCATGACTTCCTCCAAAAGTGAAAATCACAATGCAGGTGTGAACACAGCCTTAGCTACTGACAGATCCAGAAAGATTATCGTATATGTTTATGTTCAGAGTTTACAATAATGGCAATGTCTATTGATCCCTAATGCACATTCTTTCCTTCTAGTCGATTAGCCAGGCTTGCAGTCTCACCATGTGTTTTGTTCAGGGAATGAATAGTGTCTGTCAGCATTGCATGGAAGAAAAACAGGGGGAAGTGGGTTCTGTGAAAAGGAAAACGTAACATTTCAACAAACTGCTACTAAGAAGGTCTTTATTGTGATGATGTCACCTGTAATCCTACCTTCTGCAGGCACCGGGATCGCATTTATAAGCATTCATTGTCATCACTGGAACCCTGCTTAAAGCTTCACCTTGAAAGAAGGAGACAGTATGCATAGGTTCTTTTGAAGAAGTGCATCTTAATATTTCCTTTAGGCTAAGGCTCCACGTAACAGGCCACAGCAAAAAGCACTGCGGGAAAAACCGTGGCGGCAATGCATTGTGGTTTTTCCCACAGCGCTTTTCACAAAAGTCCGCAGAGGTTTCCTCTGCAGACTCTCTGCTTCAGTGGCGTAACTAGGAATGGCTGGGCCCCAAGGCGAACATGTGACATGGCCCCCTCCTCCGAACCGCTGCCCCCAATCGCCGCCCCCCCCAGACCGCCCCCTCCAACACCCCCCCCAAAAAAACCGCATTCCTGCGCACACTATTATGTGCCATAGTGGGTCCTGCACACAGTATCATGTCCCATAGTGGCCCCTGCACACAGTATCATGTCCCATAGTGGCCCCTGCACACAGTATTATGCCCCATAGTGGCCCCTGCACACAGTATCATGTCCCATAGTGGCCCCTGCACACAGTATCATGTCCCATAGTGGCCCCTGCACACAGTATTATGCCCCATAGTGGCCCCTGCACACAGTATCATGTCCCATAGTGGCCCCTGCACACAGTATCATGTCCCATAGTGGCCCCTGCACACAGTATAATGTCCCATAGTGGCCACTGCACACAGTATCATGTCCCATAGTGGCCCCTGCACACAGTATCATGTCCCATAGTGGCCCCTGCACACAGTATCATGTCCCATAGTGGCCCCTGCACACAGTATCATGTCCCATAGTGGCCCCTTCACACACTATTATTCCCCATAGTGGCCCCTGCACACAGTATCATGCCCCATAGTGGCCCCTGCACACAGTATCATGTCCCATAGTGGCCCCTGCACACAGTATCATGTCCCATGTGGCCCCTTCACACACTATTATTCCCCATAGTGGCCCCTGCACACAGTATCATGCCCCATAGTGGCCCCTGCACACAGTATCATGTCCCATAGTGGCCCCTGCACACAGTATCATGTCCCATAGTGGCCCCTGCACACAGTATCATGTCCCATAGTGGCCCCTGCACACAGTATCATTCCCCATAGTGGCCCCTGCACACAGTATTATATCCCATAGTGGCCCCTGCACACACTATTATTCCCCATATTGGCCCCTGCACTATGTATTTTGCCCCATAGTGGCCCCTGCACTGAGTATTTTGCCCCATTGTGGCCCTTGCACACACTATTATATGTTCCATTGTGGACCACCCATGAACAATTATTATACTCTGGGTCCTTTTCAGACCCCAGAGTATAATGATCGGAGACTCAGGGGAGGATACAAACAAAAAAAACAACGTTGCTTACCTGTTCCTCGCTCTGGTCCACTCCCTGCTACTTCGGCCTTCTTCAATCTTGGACCAGGCCGGCGTCACCTGATGCGGGCCGGCGTCGCGACGCACAATGACGTCCGCTGACGTCTGGGACGTCACCAAACAGGCCCGAAGCCTGGAGAGGCGTAGGAGAGGTAAGTACATTGTATTTTATGTTCCCTCACCTCTCCTGGGCCTCCGATTATTATACTCCGGGGTCTTTTCAAAGACCCCGGAGTATAATGATAGCAGAGATTGTGGGGTTCGGCCTGTGGCCTCACATACCGATCCCCGCTCCTGCTCACAGCCGCCTCCGCAGAATCGGAAGCACGGGAAGAATCGGGGAACGGTAAGTATATAGGGCCCGTTACCTGCTGGGGTTACTCCAGCAGGTAACGGCCTATTTAAAAAAAAAAAAAAAGCATCGGGGGCCCGCGGGGCCCCGTAATGTCCCGGGCCCTTTGGCAGCTGCTACCGCTGATACCCCGGTAGTTACGCCCCTGCTGTGCTTCCATTACATCTATAGGGAAACTGCTGTAGTTTTCATAGGTATAATTGAAATGGTGCAATTTCCAATACTGCAACGGTGTTGGAAATCGTAGCGTGTCAGCAGCGCGTATTTTCCCAAACTGTGGGGATGGGATTCACTAGAATCCCATCCACTATACAGTGACTATGAAACGCTGAGTTTTTTCCGCTGCTGAAAAACTTTATGCCACATGGGGCGCCAGCCTTAAAAGGGTTGTCTAGTTTGGGACACCCAAAATATTGTATATATTAGATATGGAAATGAATTTACATACTGGACACTGAGCCCTGTCACATCAGGGTAAGTAGTCAATGAATGGCTCTTGTCACACAGACATAACCTGTAGCTATGTGACTGGCACCTGTATTAACCAATAAGAATTTTCTTCAGTTGCTGTGCAGATGAAGATGCAGTGAGGGACGCTTGAGTAAAAGGTCACAGAAGTAAATCTCCACCATTTTGCATGCTATTGATACTGAGGACACGTCTCTGCACTGCACTGATGTCTCTGCACTGTTTGCATAGCCCACAGATGGGTAAACAGGGCTTTCTAATGACCTGCTAGGGTAAAGGACATGTATGACCATGTACAGTTTATTGTATGCAGCCAGCGGTTTGGGTACATTTGTTAGATACTTTTAGGAAGTGGTCAACCCCATTCAAGATGATATTAAAGGGTTCTCCCATGAACATGACTATATTAACATTTTTAGATGATCAAAAGTTAAATATTTTTGCAAATATAAGTAATTAAAAGTTTTGCAGAGTTTTAAAGATCTTCTCTAACCATCTTACAGGTGACAGTCTTTGTCTTGATCGGTTGCCAATGGATATGACCATGAATGCAGATGGTCTGGGATTTGTCAAAACCCAGCTATGATTTCCTTATTGTGGACAGGCAAGGACACCACACACACACACACACGCACACACGAGAAGATAACTCGGCCATCATGGCTGGGTTTCTGACAAGTCCCAGGCCATAGAAAGTTCCTGCATTCATGGTCATATCCACTAAAAACCGATCAAGACAAAGATGGTTAGCGAAGATCTTTAAAACTCTGCAAATACTTATATTTCCAAAAATGTTTAACTTTTTATCGTCTACAAATTTAAATATGGTTTTGTTCATGGGAATAACCCTTTAATTGCTGTGGCCGCTTCAGTACTTATCAAGCAAAACACCACATATTGTATAGTGGCTGTGCTTGGCATTGCTCAGACTAATTTGAATGGGACTGAGCTGTAGCATGGCCATGTGACTAAAAGATTTGATGAGGAGGGGAAAATAGAGCTCAATATCACAGTTCTGGACAACCAGAGTTTTATTGCAGCCCCTTAAATTGGACAATGCGGCCCTCAGACCCAAAAGTGGGTGGTCTCAACATTCATTTAAAGCCTTCTCTGTATCAGTGTGCATAACTGAGAGAGGCCCAGGATCCAGATTGAGAAGAGATTAGGCTGAGGCCCCACGTTGCGGAAAAGTTGTTTTTTTTTTGTTGCAGATTTTGCTGCTTTTTTTTTTTTAGCCAAAGCCAGGAGTGGCTACAGAAGAAATGGGAAATGTGAAGTAAGCTCTTATACTTTTCCATCATGCTCAATCCACTCCTGGCTTTGGCTCAAACAAAAAAACACAACAAAATCTGCAACATATTTCCCATTCCTTTTTGGTCGGAAACAAAGTTGGACATGCAGGACTTTGTTTCTGACGAAAAAAAACGGCTTCGCGGCGCAGAGGATGTAAGTGCACACCCGCGCATTGCTTTAAAAACCCATTCAAGTGAATAGGTTTTTAAGCAAAGTGTCGCAAACCTTTCCCTATCCAGTGCCTATCCAGTTTTCCGACATTTAGGTTGGATTGGCGGTGGACGGTGTGCCGGCACAAGTGTGAACTCACCCTTAACCTGAACCTCTGCAATAGTAGGATAAACTACTACAGCATGATAGCTTATCACAGAAGACAACAAAATCCAATGAAAAGTCACCGGAAAAACATTTTTCAAGACATTACATTGTTTATTGTTGTCTTCTGTGATAAGATACCATGCTGCAGTAGTTTAACCAGTTACAGAAGTACGGGTTAACTCTGCTACATCTGTATGTATGCAGTTAAAAGCATCTGCTAAGTAAGTTATTAGGAGCTGTCATATCTATAAAGACGTTTGCCTGTAGTACAGAGACGGAAATTAGCAAACCTTTAGCTATTTACATCTTAAGATGGCTTGACTTGTATCATACAGTAAACAAGTCACGCACATGGAGGCTGGAGAGATGTTATTCCTGGAGGCTGGACGTCACCGGCCTAAATTTTAGACATTATTGTTGTTTTTTTCATAGAATATGTAGTTTCCTGACATCACACAGTGAAACATTTGCCTTGGGTTTTTTTTTCTCCATAATCCTCTTTATCTTTCTTTTTTTTATGTGTGTGTCTGCAGAATTCTTCAGTTTTCCTGCTGGATCAACATTCAGTGGTGATGATGAGAGACTATGCCTCTAGCCGGCCGCCAGTAATAGTCCATACATCCAGCCCTGAGACTTACTCAGCACGCCATGTACCTCGCTGTGGCTGGTCGGACTTAGTATAAACACAGTCTGGTACTGGTGGTTTACTTCCTTGAACTTAAACCATTCTCTGCCATCATTGTCTGAAACAGATTCCTTTTAGGTTAACCCTTTCACATCCTGTTAACTCCCCTTGTTCTAGATAATAAATGGCTTTCTCTGACTAATCCTGTGCTGTTTCTGTATCATTTAGAAGGTTACCGTGGCTTTTTACCTTATTAGGTGCTGTTCTTAGTGTATCACAATTCACGATCATATCGAGCTCAACTGTAATCAAACTGGAACAGATTGCAATGCATGGTAAATGTAGTCTCCGAGATATCCTGGAGAAATATTACAGATGGTATGTAACAATATACAGTGGTATATATTATAATAGGTGAGCTATTACATTTGAATTAAAGGGGTTGCACAGGATTTTTATTATGACCTGTCCATAGGATAGGCCATAAGTATCTGATCAGTGGGAGGCCAACAGCTGACACATGCACAGATCAGGTGTCCTGGGGTGTGGATGGTCCCTGTACTCTATAGGGCAGGAGCCAGAAACAGATAGCTCTGTGCTCTCTATAGTGGCTGGGCACTGCTACTACAGCTATGAGAGCTGAGCTGCAGTAACAGCATCAGGCCACTATAGGGAGTATGGAGGTATCTGCTTCCAGCTCCATGCACTGTAAAATATAGGGATCAGATTGTCAATCGCTTTACTAAAATGGTCCCCTTTTTCCAAGAAACAGTACTACAAGTATTTGGGTATTGGCCAAGTTGGATATAAAAGCAAGGGCTTGAATAGGGTTCACCACCCATGGATGAGAGTACTGTGCAAAGGTGGAAAACCTGCAGCAATAATGGACATGCTGCAAATTTATAACTGCAGCGAGGGTCACTTTGTGCAGTGGGCTTTAGTCACACCATGTGGATGAGATTTAGGGAAATCTCATCCAGTATCCTACTAGTGTATATTACAGCAGGTTAATGGCAGTTAACTCACCCAGTGTGTTTATAGTCTAACTAGGCTCTTGCAGTTGCCACCTGAATCCCTGTCTTAGCTATTATTTAGACAAATACATCTGTATAATTTGCAGGAACTGATAGACACGGACAACCAGTTATGCTGATGTAGAATTATGCAGTGAATAAAGGAGTGAACATGATAAAAGACAAAGCTTGCTGAAGTCTCAGCATGTCTTTTGTGACTCTGTATTTACTGCAGGGGGTCCAAGTCTGCCTGCCTTAGTTGGCCTCTCATGATCCTGAGTTGTCTTCACCCATCCAAGTGTCAACTGCTGCATGTGTCATCCACTGGACCTGCATCTTCTCCTCCACCAGCAGTGATACGGTTGGCACCTCCTAGTGGACTGGCAGACTTCTACATCTGCATGTACAGATGTGGTCATAGGATGTTCATCAGCTGTGCTATATATTGCACTGCCTTCTTATATATAGTTTACACAGCAGAAAGGATGAAAAGATGTATTTTAATGTTAGAGCACCATTTGGGCATTGCACCAGTCTCTCCAACAGGAAGTGTGCGCTATATTCCTTTAAAAGGGCCCCCAGCCGAACAGATTTGGATAGGCTCATGTGAGTGCTGCAGCCTTTTCAGTACTTGCCAAGCACAGTACATGTTTTTACAGTGGCTGGGCCTGGTATTGCAGCTCAAGCCATTTACTTGAATGGGACTGAGCTGTGCTCTAGCTATGAGACTGATAAAGAAAACGTCACCTTGTTTGTAAGGCGGTGCTCAGATTGAACTCCCGGCCTCCAGGTGCCGGTAACTGCTACTGGATGGACAGTGTGCAGCACCACTCCTATTAAAGTAAAAACAGTATAGCACAGTAGCCCCGTCCACTGCATAGCGGAATTTCCAGTGAACTGCTGTGCTGCTCCTATTACTGGTATAAGAGTGGGACTGCACACACTGCCTGTTACCTAGCAGTTTCCAGAACCTGGAGGCTGCTATAACAGATGATCGGGTCCAGGTGTCTGACAGATCATATAATGATGACCTATCCCTGTGAACAGATGATCAGTATGAAAATGCAAATTAGGGCCCGACAACCCCTTTAAAAGGAAGGAAAAGCAGTTCGATCTGCAGGCAGCATGTCATAGAGCAGGAGGAACTGAGCAGACTAAGCCCCCTTGCAGACGACCGTAAGACTGGTCTGTGTGCTATCTGTGTTTTTCCCGGATAGCGCACTGACCCATTCATTTCTATGGGCCCGTACACATGACTGTGAATTACACGGTCACGTGTGCGGGCCAACAGTCTGGGCTGGAAAATATGGAACAGGTCCTATTCCTGTCCGATTTTGTGGCCCTGCTTCCGCGGCTCCTATTCATTTAATGAAAGGGGTCACGAACGCCTGGGTGGCACACGGGTGACATCCATGTGTCGCCTGTACACTGCACTTGCCATTTATTCACGGCCGCTGGTTAGCAACTGGCTTAATATATAGTTTTGTTAAAAAAAATATTTGTCCATTTAGACCTCTGGGCTGAGGAGTCCAGTCGGTGGTTCTGCTCCAAATAAAATTGTGCAGAGGAATGAAACAATGTTTCTCAATGTATTTATGATATTATGAAATAAAACAAATAATTCTGCCTCCAAGTGATGAAAACATGGTCCTATTTACACACTTTAAAGCCAGACCTTTAAATGTAGATGACAACAGTAAATTTGACATTTTTTTTACCCAAGATATGAGCTTGTTTTTCTTGTTGACCCACCAATGCCTTTAGTGTGTAGTATCAAAGCCGGCAATAACCCGATTTATGGTCTGGATACTCTGGATATGCAATAAAAGGCATAAATTCAAAGTCAGATCCTACAGATATTTATGATATTTATGGAATCATTACAGGATAAATAGATCAGATGACTTGGGGCTATGCTTCTGACTAGTACAGAAAGACCAGATTTATAGTCACCAATTTAATCAAAAGATCAATAGACACGAGAGAAATGACATTGTATTTACTGACTAAATGTGTTTCCTTTGATGTTACAAGAGTCGTGATGTTTAGAAGTATACGGTATTACATGAAGGAGAATCATTACAGGTACAATTTCAGTACATAGCTAAAGCTGTCCAAATATTGTGTGAAAATGAAGGAAGCAAAGTAGCAAATTTTACAAATACATGGGTAGTGTATACGTTTTCAGCTCAATAAGCTGTTTTGTGGGTACATGAGAAGTAGCACTTGTTTGCCAATTGTGTGACTTGTAATTTTCACCAGTTTCCCCTCTGTGGTCTCCTTCTATAATTGTCAGTTTTTTCTGAGTTAGTTGGTATAGACTAGCTAGCTGCTATAATGTCTCCAATAAACAGCACACAAAGAAGAAAATATCCCACTCCCCCTGTCCCTATACAGTTTACCCTCAAAGTAGCATGGAGGATTTTATACAGATGTACTGTGAGGTATAGCTGTAACTGTGAGATAAAACACTTGTTTGAAGCAGCAGAAGTGTCTCTGTGTGCCCATGCCCATCTTTCACTCTAGTAGCTAGTGCCCAGTGGCGTAACTAGGAATGGCTGGGCCCCAAGGCAAACATTTGACATGGGGCCCCCCCCCAAGCCGCTGCCCCCACCCCCCCCACACACAAACCGCATTCCTGCGCACACTATTATGCCCCATAGTGGCCCCTGCACACGGTATTATGTCCCATAGTGGCCCCCGCACACGGTATTATGCCCCATAGTGGCCCCTGGACACGGTATTATGCCCCATAGTGGCCCCTGGACACGGTATTATTCCCCATAGTGGCCCCTGGACACGGTATTATGCACCATAGTGGCCCCTGGACACGGTATTATGCAGCATAGTGGCCCCTGCACACAATATTATGCCCCATAGTGGCCCCTGCACACAGTAGTTTGCCCCATAGTGGCCCCCCCCCCCCCCCCCCCCCCCCCCCCCCCCCCCCGCCCCAGCACACAGTAGTTTGCCCCATAGTGGCCCCGACACACAGTAGTTTGCCCCATAGTGGCCCCTGCACACAGTAGTTTGCCCCATAGTAGCCCCTGCACACAGTAGTTTGCCCCATAGTAGCCCCTGCACACAGTAGTTTGCCCCATAGTGGCCCCTGCACACAGTAGTTTGCCCCATAGTGGCCCCTGCACACAGTAGTTTGCCCCATAGTGGCCCCTGCACACAGTAGTTTGCCCCATAGTGGCCCCTGCACACAGTAGTTTGCCCCATAGTGGCCCCTGCACACAGTAGTTTGCCCCATAGTGGCCCCTGCACAAAGTATTATGCCCCATAGTGGACCATCCATGAACGATTATTATAATCTGGGGTCTTTTCAGACCCCAGAGTATAATGATCGGAGACCCAGGGGAGGATAGAAACATAGAAAACACTGCAATTTACCTCTTCCTCGCTCCGGTGCACTCCCGTGCGCTACTTCGGCCATCTTCAATGTCGGACTGGATCTTGCGCGATCCAGGCCGGCGTCACGACGCATAATGACGTCGGCTGACGTGTGGGACGTCACCAAACAGGCCCGAAGCCTGCGGAGCGGCGGAGAGGTGAGTTACAGTGTTTTTTATGTTCGCTCACCTCCCCTGGGCCCCCGATCGTTATACTCCGGGGTCTCAAAAGACCCCCGAGTATAACGATAGCAGTGATTGTGGGGTTCGCGGTAGCGGCTGCCACAGGGCTCTGGGCCCCGTAATGTTCCGGGCCCTGTGGCAGTCGCTACCACTGCTACCCCGGTAGTTACTCCCCTGCTAGCGCCTCCTCTTACCTTGTTCCCTCTCCATAGACTTCTATGGGCAGGTGTAATCTGATCCCTCAGCGAGCATGATAATCCATTTTATCTAATTTAGCAGTGAATTCAGAGTTATAGAACAGCTGAGGAAGAAAGTAGTCTTATAAGTAGAAAGGAACCATTTTATTATAATCATCCTATTTATTCACACAAACTTTGTTAAACCATCTAGTACTTACTAAAGAAGGAAATAGACTTTAAAAAGGTTGTCCACTAGAGACAAACCTTCTGCAAAGAGCTCCCTCTTCACAGTGCTTAGATGATAATTCTGGGGGAAGATGGATGGAGATGCACCCATTGTAGAGCCCCAGCCCATAGATGAGTGGTTCTGACAGGTCATCTCCCTTGAATTCCCTGTGATATTAAGTGCACATAAAGGTTACTGTGATACACGGTGGTACATTTATTATGCTTTCAAACTAGCATTTTATTCCACTACAGCATTATAACAATATGGTGATTAGGTCTTATCTGGTACCCATACATTGGTTGTAGGATTCCTATAAATTCATACAGTAGGCTTCTTACCTCTTGCCAGTTGCAAGATTTCTGCTCACACTGCATGGGCTTGGCTTCTGCTAGACCCTCATAGACCCACTTCCCAGGGTGTACACTCTGTCTACGTCTTTAAGGGCTATACACCAATTCCCACACAGTCCTGGTGACTAGGGCTACCTTCCTACATGGGAAGCTGTCTGAACTATGAGATATCTACAGGTGCATCTCAATAAATTAGAATATTTCTGAAACGTTCATTCATTTCAGTAATTTAGTAATACAATTCATAATCAGCGTCTTCCATGATTGTGTGTCCTACTGAACCAGACTGAGGGACCATTTAAAGGCTTAGGAAACCTTGGCAGGTGACACACTGAATTTACAATACTGAACTTTTTTACAATGTTCAGATTTTCTTAGATTTGTGTGGACCACTTAGATAATTCCACTAACACAACAGCTACGTTAGGGAAAGATTCTGCACCTTTAAATAGAGGTGGAGGACTATTCAGAGCCTAATTTTAAGTTAGCTCCTATACATTTTTGATGGGGACCCCTAGTCTGGAAAGAGAGCCCCATTCCACCTAGACTGACAGTCTCTTTGATCTTTCAGACTCTCCTTTTTCCTTCCTCTGAATCAACACTGCAAAATAATAAGCTAAATAAATTGACTTATGTCTTTTTCAACCTTACTATGTAAAGCTGGCTGACCATCTAATGTGTATGGGAGCCTCCCGACACTCTCTCGACGGCACATGTCAGGGGAAGGAGGATCGGGCAGTTGAATTTCAACATACCTGATTCTTTGTTCTCAGGGGAGATAAGCCATCACCATAGTTGTCTAGCAGCAAGTCATTCGCCTCTACCTACTGGGGCAGCATGCCTGCTTATGCGTATTGGGGGATGGTGCAAAAGGTAGAGTTGTCAGCCAACAGGCATTCAGCTGACAGCTACATCTAATGTTTATGGCCACCATAAGAGGTTAAAGGCAGATGAAGATTTTTATTAGAAAAAAGATAGCTGTGTCCCTCCCACATAGGAAGTGTTCTTTGAATTCTTGTGCGTTAATGCACCTGTACATCCAATATACAGAGCTGGTATATATATTGATGGTGGCGTAATGATGAACAATGGCAACCACAAATGAATGATGAGGCATTAACATAAGATCTGATGTGGTGATGATCAGATATTACAGGGTTATGCACTTTCTACAATTGGACTAGGATAGTACTCCAGTGGGCTAGTTCAACCCTGTATAAAACTTGTCCAAAGTGGAGAGCATTTACAAAGCGCGCCTCTTTCTCTGGTCGGCCTATCCTGTCCTGCATTACACAGACGACCCACTGATTTCGCTGGGATCAGTAAATTTTAGAGAGACCCTTCTACCATTAGGAATTTCCAAAGAACTAACTTAACTCCTTGCCAACATCTGCTGTTCTGTTGTGTACTATTACCTCTGTACTGCGGATGTCGGCACCATAGCCACTGGGTTTCTGCTGTATTAGGGTCGGTTCACACTTGCGCCGGAGTCCGTCCACCGCGTATCCAACTGAAAATCTCGGAAAACTGTATAGGGACTGGATAGGGAAAGGTTTGCGACACATTGCTTAAAAACCCATTCATTTGAATAGGTTTTTAAAGCAATGTGTGGGTGTGCACTTATACCCTCTGCGCCGCGAATCCAGTTTTTTTTTAGCTGGAAACAAAGTTGGACATGCAGGACGTTGTTTCCAGCAAAAAAAATACATATGAATATATATTTTATACAATGAACACAGTAGCAGGTAAAAAATGTAGAAACAAATTTATAAACCTTAAAGCGCACCTCCAGTTATAAACAACTTTATATACTTTGTAATATATCTTATTAAAGAAATATATACTCCAAATACTAGAATTGTTTGCCAACAGACAAAAAATACCAATTTCCCATTCATGTATAGCTAAAACTTAACTTTTAATATACAGAGCTCATGTATCTAATATCAGCAGCTTGTGAATTAAAACTAGAGTGTATAGCCAGTGTGTCCTATATAAATAACATTCTAAACATATATAACATACGTTACATTCTAAATCCGCTGCTCCAGATAATATTCATAACTGATGAAATCATTGGATAGATCTCCTGCAAAGTAGATTGTAATATGTAGGAGCTATAATGCTTTCCAATGTACTTTCTGATCGCCATCTCACCTGAGCATCTCCTCTGCTCTATCATCAGCATTTAGTGATCTGCTTTACAACACAGTCATGGCCATAGGCAGCAATAGTCTGGAGCTGACTCATTAAGGGCTATGGGAGAGTTTTCTAGACATGCTTTGTGCAGGGAGGGGCAGTAGATAAGCTGTGGTATCTATTGTCAATAGTAAATGGAATGATGGGTCAGTGGTGTTATCTTCTATTGTAATCCTGTCTGTTTTGTAAATGAGGTGATTGCTGAAAATAAGACCTCTACAGAATTGGCAAGTGTCTGTCTATTAGTTTTAGTAGCCAGAGTGAAAATTGCAGGATACAGTACTTTTTAAGTATAAAGAATGTAACATAGCAGATTAAAAATAAAATAATCAAAAATTCTTAAAAAAATCTATATTTAACATATAACAATATAAAATAGGTTGTTTTCTGGTGACATGAACTGAAGTCTCAGGTCAGGTCTATATCATTATTAGCACATAGCACAATTATATACATTTTAGGTATGTTTTTTTATTGTCCTTTCACTTACAGGGTACTTCCACACGCAGTGTAAATTTTCTGCTGTGAATCACATGGAAGATTACGTTGTAAATCCACTGCAGACTCCCATGTATTAAATTAAGTTTTTTTTCATAGATTTTTTTTTCATAGATTTGCCACAGATTACAACATATACATTGAAATTCACATTGAAGGTCAGCAGAAAAAAAAAATTACAACCTGTGGATTTATAATCCACACTGCATTTTAAGTTCAATGTAGATTTTTGACTGCTATTGTAATATGCTGTGGATTTTTAGAAAATCCATAAGGGTACAAAATTATACAAAAGACTGCAGTCAATGGGAATGGACAAAAATGGAGGGGGCTCTGTCTGTGTCTGTTACTCTTCTACCGTTAATGTCCGTTGCTGTCAATCTATGAGGGATGAGAGAAATGGACCCTAATAATGGCAGTGTGAACATACCCTTACACAGAGGAAGAAGCGTTTTCAATGGATGTTCTTGACTTGGAGGTGGCAGGAGGTGTTGAGGGTTTGAGCACTCGTCCTCTAAATTTCTCTCCCATACATGCCATCTTATTTTGGCTCAAACTACTGCAAAACCTGTGTGAAATTCAACCTTACATAGTACAAAAACCATCTGTACAAAAGTGCATTTAGAAGACAGAGACTGTTTTACCAGCTAGGTATTGTATTATGTCTGAAAATTGGATCTGTCCTGTTATCTAATTTCCATTTTCCTGCTACAAATTCTTTACCACTCTAATCCGGAAAATCTGTCTCTGTTTTATCTTCACTGAAGCAAAAGCTTTAAGGTCCAACATAATACTGAGAAATGGTAAAGGGAAAAAATAGTGCATGTGAAACAATAAAAAACAAAAAAGTTAGACAGGGTTCAGATCTGTGTTGGTATCTCCGCACCTAATGATTTTATGAGATACATTGAAAGATCATAAAAACTGATTAGAACGGGTCGATTAAAAAAAATCATTAACTTCAATGGGTTTTTAAAACCATCCACAGGTTGCGTTTGGAGCATTTCCACCATGTATTTGCTCCTTTCGACGGAGACAAAAGTCGAATTTGCAGCACTTTTGCTCCAAATCCAAAAAATAAGGATTATTGAGTTCTATAGAAGGCAGATACAATCGTATTAGCAATGGATAGTAATCCATTTGTATTTGTTTGTATTAGTTTTGCAATCCATTTTTCCATCTTTATTCTTCTCTGCACATGCTCAGAATGATGAATGAAGATGAAGGGGGAAAAAAACATATCTGCCAAAAACAGACACTAAGGGACACAAACGGACACTTGCAACAGATTATGGTATGCGCTGTGTAACTGATTTTATCTGTTTTTTTGACAAATCCATTGTTTTTTTAGACAGATTCGCAACGGGCAGGTACCAGGCGCAGATGTGAACATAGCATCAAATAACAATTGTCAATAGTTTATAATAAAAATGTAATTATAATATGTGAACTTAGTTCTTTATCATTATATTTCTACCTCTATTCTAAATGGCACAAGGCAAGAATGGGGTCCCTTTACAGATTTAACACTGGGGCCCAGGAACTTCAAGTTACACTTCCGTATCTATCTATCTATCTATCTATCTATTTATCTCATATCTAAATATTTCTCTATCAAGCTCTCTATCTTTTGTCTAAATATCTGTCTACACCACCTGTATACATCTGATGTATACCACAATGATTCTATATAAATAAAGGGATATAGATTTATGTTGGATTATATGGCCAAATACATATACATTGTAGTTGTGAATCTTCTTAATGTTATAGGATATGATATTACTCAGCCTGAAACCATGTGCGCCTTGTGTGTGTATAATGATCCCTGAAATCTTTTCTTCTGTAAAGTTTCTCCAGATTGACCTCTGAGCCATACAACATGAATGGATGACACACCAAACGCTGACTCTGCTAAACTCTGTTAATCTCTATGTAAGGAAATGGATCACTACTCTCACAGGCAGCATAACTTGTTCCTCTAGCGCCACCTTGAGTTTTAATTTGCCAGTATTAGAAAAGGCTGGTCATGTTCTTTGTATTGTATGTTGCACAATGTTTTTGTGTGTGTATATCTGGGGTCCCTAACTACTGATATATTTTTAACTATTAAAGTATTTGGTCATTATTTGTAAGACAAAATCAGGAGTGAATCCAAAACACATAAGAAGTGTAAGAAATGTTGGCACTGTATTTTTATTCTGTATAGTTTACATCTCTGGTTTTGGCCTACAGATACTGATACAAAATACTGACCAAATACTGAATATGTGAAAACGTATAGTCATGTATAGTTATTATGATAATCCCATTAATGCGATAGGATAGGGGATAAATGTCTGATCTGTGAGGATCTGACTGCTGCGGCTACTAGTGATCAAGAGAACGGAATCCCAAATGTTTCCCTGAATGTTCCATGTGAATAGAGTCGAGACAACCCCAATCTTGCCAATGACAGTCATTCAACTTCAGAAGAAGTCTCACAACCAACAAGACGTAAACCTCATTAAAGAGGCTGAAGAGCAAAACTTCTGAAGAAGGACAAGTGACAGTTTCTTGAGGGGGCTTGAGAGGACTTGCCCTATGTCCAGTTGTGCTATTGGACCATTTATAGCATTTTGCTTGCCATATTTGGTCCATTAACTTGTGTTTTCTCTATAGGAAAGTGCTGTGTAAATGTCTGATAGTCCAAGGTAAGGAATATGCAAATAAGACCTTATTGATGAAATAGGGGAACTTGCTCCTAGCACCACCTTTTGGAAGGTAGAGCCCTATAGATTAATACCTGGTTTTCAAAGAAACCTAAGGCATAGTCTGAGAATAATAGCCAAGCCAGAATAACTCCTCCAAAAATGTCTCAACATTGGACAGAAGGGAGATAATCTACATTAATCTATAGGGAGCTGCCTTCCAGAAGGTGGTGCTAGGAGCCAGTACCTCTTTTTCACCAATGTGGTTTTATTTACATATCCCTTACCAAGAATTATTAGCAGGGCATACATGGTCTTTTAAGTCCCGTACTGTCTCTCGCTAATGAGGCACATTACACCTTCTGATAGTCCAAGAACAGAAACTGGGTGACTAAGGGATAGTTGGTGACAATGGAAGACTGAAATGTCACCGCATTATTAGTATAGGTCCTTGGTTTTCCAGTAGCAGGTGCAGAAGCTGAGATATACCTGTTGTTTGATGGGAAATGAACCCTACCTGTAGCTTGGTTTGGGCTGGGTGACCATAGATTTGGGTCCAGATGATCTGTGTTAATAGGATGTGAAGCCTAGTCACTCATTGGATTTCTTTGGTGCTTCTGTTGAGTGGAATGGTTGTTGCAGGATGGAGGTAAAACAGTGAAGGCTACCTGCTTCCAAAAGTAAGGCTTTAGATGGGAAACTTAGACTGGGTCCTCACCCAGTGTAGGCCTGGTGAGCCTCATGTATGGTTTTATATGCTGTGGATGTGCTTATGTTATGTTTGTTTTGCAACTGTGACATATAATTGCTATACATACTGTACATTTTATGTATTGCTTTGACTGTATTACATACTTCGGTCATGTATTTACTTTTGGGTCATCACACTTTTCTCATCACATCCTATACTGGACCAAAATTGCCCATATCAATGTATGGTCCCAGATTTTCTCTGGGACTACCCACTGACAACGCATGGACAAGCATCTGTGTTTATTTAAATTGTTCATGGCTTGCAGAGACACCATGGACAATAAAAAAGCAGGCAAGCAGGAATGACAACCAGGTTGATATTTAATAGCATTTTATGCAAGATTTTAATGTGGCAGAATAGTAACAAACAGGTACAATGTTCATATAGACCAATAACAAAATCTCCATGAAAGGGGCATCTCCCTTTCCATAGCACGGAATCAACTTGATCTTCTGGGTGCAACAAAGTATGACATTCAGCTGTGGTTTCCTCTACCAACTGGGCCCACCAATTCATAAAATGGTCCCCCTTGTCTCATTCAACTGTCTTTGGTCTCTCGCTGGAGCTGGCTTTGTCTCTGTTGGTGCTGCCATACCTGAATTGGTTTCCAAGGCAACAACTTGGTCATTTTGCACTGTCCGTGGGAACTCCAACTAGGTCTATTTCAGGCCTGGCTCCCTGGACACATAGTGCATCCTTCCTCTCTGCAGTCTGTGCATGAACCGCATGCACACTTCCCCAATGGTAACATGGAGACCTCTTCTGGTCTGTCCTCCTTGGGGCTCAGTGCCTGCCTGACCAGCAAGGTTTTTTTGAGACGGCTACCTTGTAGTGGATCGGGGTGAGCACTACACCTTACAGACATGTGAATTAAAAGTGGAGAACCAATTCCACACAGCGGGTAGGGGTTAGAGAGTGTGTTGCAGTTTACTGTGAGTACACAGTGATTATACATCAGGATGAAGGGAGTGTCTGCGGCATGTATCACTTAGGCTGGGGATATACGGGACAGATACGATGCTGTATTTAAAAACCTGTAGCACATGTCATTGCATCCTGTAAATGAGATTAGTAGAAAGTCAAAGCAATATAAAAATGATCAAGATTGCAAGAAAAATAAGTGCATATTGTAAAGATCCAGAAATACTATTTATCATATCCAAAATATAGCATATTTGAGAATAAAGCGGAACCTTCACATTAATGCTAGGGCTACACAGCGACTTTGGTCGCAACTCCTGTTGCTTGACCAAAACATTGCCATGTTGCCTTGCAACTCCTTCACTCATGTAGATGAATGGAGCTACATTTTGACCCTGAGGGTTCAATGCAACTCCATTCACCAATATGAGTGGAAGAGCTGTAGGATGACAAAACAATCTGGGAGATGGGAGTCGCGACCAAAGTTGACGTGTAGCCCTAGCCTAAAGAGGATTCAACACTCCTGACATATCTTCTTTATCATACTTGTATAATACTTGTATGCCCCATGAAATAACAATTCTGGTATCTCTTTTCTGAAAACATTACATTGTACTGATATTCTTCCTGAATATTTATATATAAATTAGCAACTGGATTTACAATTCCCATTGTCAGAGGTAGGTCTCTAAACAGTCAGTACGGGGTTGGATTGGCCCACCGGGGTACTGGTGAATTCCCTGGTGGGCCCCGTGCCTTTAGGGGGCCCTACCAGACCCCCACTGCTTTGTTTAATAGGCAGTGGAGGTGCAGTAACGGCCCCTCTCCCCGCTACTGCTCCCAGCCTCTCCTTTTCCCTCTTGAGTCCCCATTGCAATGGGTGCACAGGGCCCAAGCTGAAGAGGGAAGTGGAGAGACCGCGAGCAGGAGCAAGGAGAAATAAGTGATGCAGCCAGGTTCTCCCTGGGAGAAGTGGCGCTGCCGACCCGGTTCTGGTACTGTTATAGCAGAAAGCCACATTGAGCCTGTGGCCTCGAAGCTAAGCTCCAATACTTACCTGACTGCTCTCCAGCGCCTCCTGCTTCTTCCTGCTCTGGGCGCACATGATGTCACATCAGTGCACCCAGAACAAGAAGGAGTGGGACCTGTGGGCGCACCAAGAGAAGGATGCTCCGTACAGCTGATCGGTCTGGGGGCTGGGTGTCTGCTCCCTGCTGATCAGGTATTTTATGGCCTATCCTGAGAATAGACCATAAAAAAATTATGCCCTTTGGTATACCCCCCTAAGCTCCACACCTTAAACAGGTTGTCCAACATAATTTTTTTTTTTATATAATACAAAAAAAAAACATACTCACCTGTCCCTGGTTCTCCTGTGTCCTTGCAGCGTGGACTGGTCCTGCAGCTCTGCTGTCTTCTTTTGCTGGAAGTCCTCACTGGTAGTTATGTGTAGTTGGGACTTCCGCAGGACAACCTGGACAACACTGAGTTTAATGTCCCCCCACAGGATGTTAGCCCCCATCACTGCCCCCGCAAATCTAATGGTCCGGTGCTCCATTGACCTCTATGGGGCTGCCGGGACTGTAATCTCCTGCAGCACCTGTAGCCCCATAGAAGTAAATGGAGTGCCGGTCACACAAGCGCACTGGCTCTCCATTCATAAGGATACCTTAGGGGGACTTTCGGTCCCTCGTCCTCCAAATCACTGGGGGAGCTGGGCTCCCAGCGATCAGACACGTATCCCCTGTTCTGTGGATAGGGAATAAGCATACCTCCCAACCATCCCAGATTCAATTGGACTGTCCCAGATTTCAGTTGCTGTCCTGCAGTCCTAGTTGGAGGGAGGTATGTCCCGGCTTTAACTCATTTTCGTCCTCTAACTTGGTGAATCAGGGAGCATTCCATTCCCTGCTTCACCATTTAATCTCTGTCTCTGCTCTGGGAGCAATAGGTGCAATGTAGTAACGTCACTTTTTGAAGCCTCCTGGACTAGAGACTGCAGAGGAGAACAGCAGAGAATGGGGCAGCATGAGTATTAGTGTTTTTTGTGTTTGTTTGATACTGTGGGGGCTTTAGGAGAGGAACATAATACTGTGGGGGCAACTGCAGGGGGAATTTATACTGTAGGAGCAACTGGAAGTGAACATTTAACTGGAGAGGGACATTATACTGTGGGGGCAGCTGGAGGAGTATATTATACTGGAGGGGCACTGTATACTGTAGGGGCAGCTGGAGGGGGACATTATACTGTGTGGCAGCTGGAAGGCGACATTATACTGGAGGGGGACTTTATACTGTGAAGGCAGCTGGAGGGGGGATATACTGGAGGGGCACTGTATACTGTGGGGCAGCTGGAGGAGGATATTATACTGGAGGGGCACTGTATACTGTGGTGGCAGCTGGAGGGGGACATTATACTGTGGGGCAGCTGGAAGGAGATATTAAACTAGAGGGGACTCTATACAGTGGGGGCAGCTGGAGGAAGATATACTGTGTGGCAGCTGGAGGGGGACTTTATACTATGAAGGAGGCTGGAGGGGGATATTATACTGGGGGGGCACTGTATACTGTAGGAGCAACTGGAAGTGAACATTTAACTGGAGAGGGACATTATACTGTTGGGGCAGCTGGAGGAGGATATTATACTGGAGGGGCACTGTATACTGTAGGGGCAGCTGGAGGGGGACATTATACTGTGTGGCAGCTGGAAGGGGACATTATACTGGAGGGGGACTTTATACTGTGAAGGCAGCTGGAGGGGGATATACTGGAGGGGCACTGTATACTGTGGGGGCAGCTGGAGGGGGACATTATACTGTGGGGCAGCTGGAGAAGGATATTATACTGGAGGGGGACTCTATACAGTGGGGGCAGCTGGAGGAAGACATTATACTGGAGGGGGACATTATACTGGAGGGGCACTTTATACTGTGAAGGCAGCTGGAAGGGGATATTATACTGGAGGGGCACTGTATACTGTGGGGGCAACTGGAGGGAGACATTATATTGTGGTGGCAGCTGGAGGGGGATATTATACTGTGGGGCAGCAGGAAGGAGATATTAAACTGGAGGGGGACTCTATACAATGGGGGCAGCTGGAGGAAGACATACTGTGGAGGCAGCTGGAGGGGGACATTATACTGGAGGGGGACTTTATACTGTGGGGGCAGCTGGAGGGGGACATTAATCCTGTGGGTGCACAAGGAGAGAGACTTTATGCTGTGAGGGTAACTGGTGAGGGACATTTTAATGTGGGGACATGCCATGTCAGGGTGACTGTTGGGCGTTATACTGTTGGGGCACAAAGAGAAATGGGATGGGAAGGAGTAAAGTGGAAATGGGTGGGGCTAAATTTGCCGCAGCGCACATAGCGCAACACATATTGTGTCCCTCTTTCAGTCCTTTGAAAGTCAGGAGGTATGGGAATAAGCGTCCATAACCAGACAACCCCTTTAATAAAGAATACAAGTATTTATTACAATAGACATATTAGGAGAGACGACGGCTTCTCTTCAGCTTTTTAAATGAAAAACATATCTATTTAAGCAAATTATTAGCAACGTTACTAAGCGACTTTACATAGCAAATTCATTATTATAAGGAGCCATTTTCTACACATCTGGTTTACTAGGTGTACTCACATATTTTTCTACTTACATCCATCTGTGACCAGTCATTGCTGGCCAAATCCCATCTCTACCAAATCCAAATTCACCCAAAATATGTTCATTCAGAATAAAAAAAACAAAAAAACTCACCCGTTTGTAATGCAAAGGTTGAAAGCTGCTTCGGGTCCTGAGCCACAGAAAAAAAAAAGCTCAGTTTTTTTTTTTGTAGTGGTGGCTTGCAGAGGAACACTGTGGGGAATTTATTAAGACTGGCATTTCCTGCACCAGTTTTACCAAAGGCCCAAGTGGTGTGACAAGGCTACAGCATAAATTAGGTGCATGCCCGTGTGCCAGAATGGAAATCTATGCCAGTCAGGAATTTCCAGTATAACTCAAGCCAGTTTCTGCTCTCTGTCTCGCTCTTCCCACTTTTGCAATATGTTGTGAATGAGATGCAGATCGAGGGATGATGCGCATCTCTGTGGTGCACCTTTTGCGTATTGTCCTTACTTGCACCATTTAAACCCATCTATCCCAGAAAACTGGCTTATTTGGGTCGATAATTTCCTCCCAAGTTTGTTCACTAGTTGTGGCATTTCATAGGGCCATGGGTGAACCGATTCGTTCCGAGCTGAATATCCCAACATAATCAAACAATTGGTGATTCCTCTAGGATTAACTAAAATGACTGCCACGACATGCATTGCAGTAAATTATTATACTCTGGGGTCTCTTCGATGAGGTCATGACGCTCGGGGTACCCATGTGATCGCTGAGGCCCACTCACAGGCCTCAGTGTGACCCTGGGCACATGATGTCACCGAGGAGACCAAGAAAACTGGGAAAGAGCGTTGGATGCCGTGAAGAGGTCCAAAAAAGATGACGGAAGGTGAATATGAATGTTTTTTATATTTTGCAACTCCCCTGGACCTCCACCTAATTTCACTTCCAGTTCTACCTGAACTTGTTCAATGCAAAACGAATCAGGCACTCGAGCCTCCCGAACCTGAAACAAAACAAATCTTGGGAGGTTCGCCCATCTCTAGCCATAATTTAGCAACTTTTTAGTGTCCATATTATGGGCACTTATGCTGTGATTCTAGATCAGCCTAGGGTTCTGGTGTGTATTGGCCTTATATCTCAGGATGGGTAATATGACCATCTTTTGCTAGATGTGTTTAATTGAATATTCCCATCACATTGTCCCAACCATGTACATTGTGCTCATAATGGATAAAAAGCAATGGGGAAAACGACAACCAGAGGGGATCCATAAATTTACTTCTGTGATAGTTAGAAGATGGATTACATGTAACTATATCCATGTTTTCCATATAGAGTTGCACATTGCTACCTCCTGGGTGGGCTTTTTTAAAGGTCCCCTGATGTGTTTTAGAGATGTTAAAAAAACAAAGGGGGGGAACCATGAAAATTCAAGACATACAGAACTTTACATTTGGGTTTAAAGGAAAACACATTACAGTGTTGTTTTCTATTCTCATGGGAAAGCAGCATTGTTCTTTCACTACATGTGGTGCGACGTACAACAAAAAATGGATGTACTATCTACGTGTGAGACTTGAGACACATAACTCCTGCAGATCTCTCCTGCACTGCTCATCAAAGGCAGGCGGTAAATGTTTCAATAAGTAGCAGATGAATGCAACCTTATACTACACTGTCAGACAGATAAGAGTGATATGTTACTGACTGGTATACAACGGGATGAGTACATAGATTTTAATAGTCTGCTGCACTATAAGGGTGCATTTTATTTAATGCATATTTTATATTTACAGAGAGTTTAAAGGGGGTTTCCAGGCAAAATATTTTTTAAAAAGGTCTGTTAGTGCTATTAATAGGTTAATAAGGGCACCCAAATACCTTTAGCAGTGTTTTGAGTGATTTCTGGGTTCCTCTGTGAGTTCCTGACATCTTCTGCATTTGTTTACATGAGCATCTTCCTGTTCTGTTTTTCTACAACTACCATGATGCCTAGGGCTTCACTCAGTCACACCACCTCCCTCTCTCCCTCCCTCCCTCTCCCTCCCTTTCACACCCCCCTCCCTGTTTCCCTAGCTAGCCCGCCCACCACTAGCCCTTCCTCACTAACTCAACCCCCCCACCCCATCATACTTACCTGTCTTCCAGACAGGACCTTCTGGGCACAGGACGTCACTTCATCTGCGTGGCTGGCACCTCCTCTTCTTTACATTTTCTGGCCGCCCACACCTGAGCAATAGAGCCAGAGTGCCAGGTTAGTATTTGTGACGTTCCGTTTCCGTAAACGGAACGTCACCAGAAAGTTGGAAAATGGCCTGGGGTGGTCACATGACCACTCTGGTGATCTAAGTAATTATAAGTTTTTGGCACAGTAAGTAATTTAGAAGGTAGGAGGGTGGAGGGTGTTCAGCTTAGATTATAAAGATCAATTTATCCCAGGCAAACCCTTTAACATAAATTGTCAGAGTGTACAATAAGATACCACATGGCGGCCTGCAGTTATGGGGAATGGTGTGGAAGAGGGGAGGCTTATCCCATGTTGACTAGGAGAAGAGAATCTGTCACATTAAAATCTCAAAGTGATCTACACAGTAGCGGATTATAATATGGCCTTTATGGGTTGCTGCTAACTAGCCTTTCCATAAGCAAGGGGGCAGCATCACATGTGGGTAATGTGTGCCTACTCCTGGCATAGTGAGGGAGCCTACTGCTCTTTCACTGTGAAGTCCCCTCCTTCAGTACCCCTTGTCCATTAAAATAAATTGCCTTCAGCTACATTCCTCTAATCCCTGGGTTTGGCAGAATCCAAGGTGCATTTTGGACACATTGCTTGCACAATGTATAAACCCAACCTAACACTTGGAACTTATTGAGAATGACCATTCCTATGAATGATCATTCAGCTCATAATCAGCCAATTTAAAATGTCCTGAAAACTTTAGCCTGATGGTTTTTACTGACCCATATATTGAAATGAATGGTATAAGACCTGCTCCATATTTTGCAGCTCTTCACTAGGGCCCAGACAAACAACCACAAAAACTATGACTGTTTGTCTAGGTCCATAGAAGTGCATGTGTCTGTATTTGTATCCTCAATTGCTTACCCGCAATTGCAGATTTATACTGTGGTCGTGTGCATGGAGCCTTACAGCTACTGTATGACTCAATCCAGAGACAGGCAGCAAGTCTGGAGGACAACTGATTCAGCTGAGCTTATAAGAGAAAGTCTTCACACACACAAACACACAAACACACACACACATATCCAAAGTGATATACATATATACAGTCATGGCCGTAAGTGTTGGCACCTTTGAAATTTTTCCAGAAAATGAAGTATTTCTCCCAGAAAATTATTGCAATTACAAGTTTTGCTATACACATGTTTATTTCCTTTTGTATATTGGAACAACACAAAAAAAACAGAAAAAAGGCAAAACATAATTTCGCACAAAACTCCAAAATTCTCACCTTTTCAAAATTATGGGTAAATACCTTTGTTGCAAGCATGTGATGCTCTTTGAAACTCACCTGTGGCAAGTAACAGGTGTGGGCAATATAAAAATCACCTGAAACCAAATAAAAAAAGAGATAAGTTGACTCAATCTTTGCATTGTGTGTCTATGTGTGCCACACTAAGCATGGAGAACAAAAAGAGGAGGAGAAAACTGTCTGAGGACCTGAGAACCAAAATTGTGGAAAAATATCAACAATCTCAAGGTTACAAGTCCATCTCCAGAGATCTTTTTTTTTTTTTTTTTTTTCAACTGTTTATTTTAAAAGGTTTTTGTCATACAGAGAAAATAACAATATACAAGAAAAATAAGATAACTGAAGATAACAAACATAGGACAGACGGGGATTACTCAGCATTCTCAATAAATTTCCAGGCTTTAAACAAACTGGCCAGAAATGGCCCCATAAAGGCCAAGGAATCCGACAACAAACAGGGGTAGACAAGACAGGAGGACAGAAGGGTGACAGAAGGACATCCAGGAAGTAAGGGGCCACACAGCAGCCAGATCAGAGAAGCCGGGCCGCCCAGAACTCATCCCACGGTTTCCAGATCAGGCAGAACCTCTCCTCCTCATTATTAAGAAGGGCCGTCAGACACTCCAGGGAGCGTGCATCTTTTATCCTAGCGTATAACTCCTCCAGGGCCGGGGGAGCTGGTTGCCGCCAGTGTTTAGCAATCAGACATCTAGCGGAGGTAAGGAGGAGTAACAGGAGCTGGAGAGCGGGCCTGCGCAAAATATCAGGGGGGGGGGGAGGTTGAGAAGGTAAGTCCTAGGGGACAGGGGAAGGCTAACACCCAGGACCCCTTCCAGGAGACCCCGAACCTGGTGCCAATAAGGCTGGAGCAGGGGGCAGTTCCAAAAGAGATGGAAAATATGTGCGGGGTGGGTGCCACACCACCAGCAGCAGTCCGGGACATTCTTGTCAAAAGAGTGAAGTGCAGCTGGGGTATGATACCAATGCATGAACATCTTAAAAATATTTTCTTTTTGTGTAACACATCTAGAAGTCCTGGGTGCTCTACTCCATATGAGGGACCAATCGTTACTCGAGATGGGTGTCCCCAAATAGGCCTCCCACCATGACATATAAGTATGTTGGGGCAAAACATCTGGGGTGGGATTCGAAAGAAGGCGGTATATATCAGAAATAAGCCCTGTTGTCCCAACACCCGTTTTACAGAGTTTCTCAAAAAGCGTAGGGATGGGTGCTGTGGGGCCTTGAAAAATAGAGGAGGCCAGATGGGAGACCTGTATATACGTGAACTCACTGGGCTGGGGCAGGCCAAACCCGGAATGAAGATCAGCAAATGGTAAAAGAGCCCGGGTCCTATAATCAATTATGTCAGCGTACCGAAAAAGGCCCGCTCTCAGCCAAGGACCCGCTACCGGCCCAGTGAGTCCAGGCGGGTAATTAGGGTGAAGAAGGAAAGCGGTCATGGAGGAACATGAGGAGGAGAGGGGGAAACGGGATACACATGTGCGCTAAATATCTCTCGTGAGTGCCATAGGGCCTAACAAGGCACTCCCGGGGAGGGAATGAGGACTAGTCCAAAGCAGGGAATTAGGATGTTGCTGAGCAAGCCACAGCTTCTCGATCTCCATCCACTTAGAGTAAGCCTGGAGGGTGGACCAAGCCGGGACCCTGCATAGGTGGGCCGCCCAGTAGTATAAAACTAAATTGGGGAGAGAAAGGCCACCTCTTTCCCTAGGGGTCATCATAAGCTGCCTAGAAAGCCTGTGTCTCCCTCCAGCCCAAACAAATCGGAGGATTGAGCCCTGCAGCGCCCGGAGGTCCCTAAGGGGCACCGGGACTGGGAGGGTCTCAAAGTAATAAAGCAGCTTAGGAAGAATAGACATCTTCACTGCGTTGATCCGGCCAAAGAGAGACAGAGGCAGTACCAACCACTTAGTAAGGAGGGCCCGAATGTGTCTAAAAAGGGAGGGGAAATTTGCCTGGTATAATTGGGAAAAGGATCCAGTTAAATATATGCCCAAGTATTTTAGCGAGGAGGACTGCCATCTATACCGAAAGGCGGCCTGAAGGTCAGCCAAGCTAGACGGGGGAATTCGAATAGGTAGGGCCTCTGTCTTTGAAGTATTGACCTTATAACCAGACAGACGACCAAAGCGGGAAAGGAGGCCATGGAGGTTGGGAAGGGATACATGGGGGTTAGTAAGGGTCAGGAGGATATCATCCGCGAACAGGGAAAGCTTGAATTCTCGATTGCGTACACGAACCCCTGCAATATCGGGGCTCAGACGGATGGCCACCGCCAGTGGCTCAATACAGAGTAAAAAAAGAAGAGGAGATAGAGGGCAACCCTGTCTAGTGCCATTGTGCAGACGAAACGGGGGAGACGAGGCGTGAGGAAGCTTGACAGTTGCTGACGAGGAGGAGTAAAGACCCTTGATTGCTGTCAAGAAGGGACCCGCAAAGCCAAACGTGGCCAGGGTCTCAAATAAAAAGGGCCATCCCAGACGATCAAACGCCTTTTTCCGCGTCCAAGCTGAGTACCAAGAGTTCGGAACCAGAGCGAGATGCCACGTCTATAAGATCGATGGTTCTCCTGGTATTATCACCTCCCTGGCGGCAAGGTACAAAGCCCACCTGATCTTTATGGATCAGGGAGGGGAGGCACATGTTAAGTCTGGACGCCAGAATCTTGGTAAACAGCTTGAGATCCGTATTCAGAAGTGATATGGGCCTGTAATTCCTGCAATCTAGGTGGTCCTTATCAGGTTTCGGGATGAGGGTTAGAAAAGAGTGTGAAATAGAATCAGGGATTGGTTCAACCGACAAAAAGGCCGTAAATAGGGAAACAAGATGCGGGATCAGTTCCGCCCCAAATACCTTGTAATATAGGTAGGTGAGGCCGTCAGGGCCAGGTAATTTCCCATTAGGGAGTTCTTGGAGAATTTGGGAGACCTCGTCCGTCGTAACAGGTTTATTAAGAAGAGCAAGGTCTTCCGGGGAAAGGACAGGCAAATTACAGGAAGACAGGAGGTCCTGCAATAATGCTGAGCGCGTCGCAGGATCAGGGGGTAAGTATAGGTCTGAGTAAAAGGCATGAAATAGACGCGCAATCTCACTAGGGTCGTACACAACGGCCCCGTCAGATCACCACAGCGCATAAGCCGACCCCCTTTCCGTTCGTTCTCGTAGTTGACTAGCCAAAAGCTTATGGGGTTTGTTGGCCCTATCATAGTACCGCTGTCTGGTGTAAAGCAGTAACTTGGTGGTCTTTTGAAGAAGGGTATCCCTAATCTGGGCCCGAAGATCTATCAAGGTTTTAAGGAGGGCCCGCGACGGGCTAGACGCCATGCGAGTCTCTGCATTTTGTAGACGGAGCCAAAGCTCCTCAAGCCGTGCATTAGCGTCCTGTTTTAGCCGGGTGCCCAGGGCAATACAATGTCCCCTCATCACAGCTTTATGGGCCACCCACAACGTCGCCACGGAAGATACAGATCCCAGATTAAGTTCGAAAAACGTTTTTAGGTGAGTACGGAGCTCCTCACGAGTCTGCGCCATCTGAAGGAGACTCTCGTTAAGTCGCCAATGGCATATTCTGGTGCGGACCAAACCGGCGCGCAATACTTAAGAGATTGGGGCATGGTCAGACCAGGTAATGGAGCCGATCGAGGCATCCCGAAGAAGGCGCAGAGCCGGAGCATTCCCAAAAAAATAATCTATTCTGGAATGGGTCTGATGAGGGGCCGAATAGAACGTGTAAGACCGGTCAGTCGGATAGTTAATCCTCCAGAGGTCATAGAGAGAATACCGACGGATTATGCGACGGAAGTGAGCTGAAAGTCTACGCCGGGAGAGGCGATGAGAAGTACCTGACAGGGAATGGTAATCCATAGAGTCCGAGAAAGACATGTTAAAGTCCCCTCCGACAATAAGGGCAGCAGGGGGTAAAGCTTCCAATTTATTAAGGACCTTAGTAAGAAAATCAGGTTGGGAGGAATTAGGGACATAGAGGTTACAGAGGGTGATTGGCTGGCCCTCAAGCCTACCGTGGAGAATCACAAACCGCCCCAAAGGATCAAGGACGGAGGTAGTGACCTCCAGGGGGCATGATGAGGAGATAAGAATGGCAGTCCCCGATCGCTTTTTAGAGTGGGTGGCCGAATAAATTGTTGGGAAAAAACGCAAGGCAAAATTAAAGTTACAGGTGCTGTCAAAATGGGTCTCCTGAAGAAATGCTATATCAGCCTTAAGGGCACGCAGTTCCGCCAGGGCTAACCTACGCTTCACATTGGAGTTAAGGCCTTTAACATTAAGGGATACAATTTTAGCCATATCTCAGGATAAAGGGAGGGGCGCAAGGGGGACGAGGCCTACCACAAGGAGTCAATGAGGGTGCGGAGTCCCCAGGAGAGCAGAGTCTCGTCCAGGAGGCTTGCCGACGTCTCGTCAGGATGAGTGAGGACCATACCTGGAGTACACAGAAAAGAACGAGAGGGGAGGGGGAAAGACAAGACAGAAAGCAAAACAAGGAAAGTAAATTACAATAAAACACCATTACCGGGAAAAAGATCTCCCAGTAGGGACTAAGAGGGTATACAAGGGTTTAAGACCAATGTAAATCCGCCTATAACAAAGTGCCATGTAAGTAGTTAAAAACCACGGCAACGTACCCCTAAGGGGGTGGGAGGCGAGGCTGAGGGGCCAGCTAGCAGCAAAGAGCCAGTCAACCAAGCCAGGAGAGACTCCTGTCGGCCTCCCCTGCCACACATATAAAATAAACATTAGCAATACTAATAAATCGAGCCAATAAGATAACTGAGAGGAAATGTGCTGGAACCAGCATTAACTAACGCAGCATCAATCCTGTATGGAAGCAAAAACGAAAATCATCAAAGGGCCAGGTTAAATCAAAGGGGGGGGGAACCCGCCATGACAGACGGGATGACCCAGTGCCAGATGCTGAGTCCGGATACGGCAGGCGTCGTCTTCTCATCTGGACAGTAGTCCAGACCGGGGCCGGAGGTGGGGAGAGGGTAGCAGAGTCCCAATCTTCAAGCGTAGGGAGGGGAACATCCAGGGCAGCACAGAAATCCTTCAGGTCGGCGTGAGATTTCAAAGTGATAGTGCGACCATTTCTCCTGACAATGAGAGCAAAAGGGAAGCCCCACCGGTACTGAAGCAGGTGTTCCCTTAGGGTTGAAAGGAGAGGTCGGAGCAAACGCCGCTTTTGCAAGGTGATCCAGGACAGGTCAGGGTAAAGCTGGACTTTGGCACCGTCAAAGTCAAAATCTGTGTTAGAGCGGGCCTGGGCCATAATAGCTTCTTTGAGTTCAAAGTCCTGCACACAGCAAATAACGTCCCTTGGTGCAGCGGTAGTGCCTTTGGGACGCAGGGCCCTATGTGCTCTGTCCAATTTGATGCGGTGTTCAGGTGGCTTACCCAAAAGCATGTTAAAGATGGCCTCCAGAGTAGCCTTTAAATCCTCCTCCCCCGTGGCCTCCGGTAGACCGCAAACTCTGATGTTGTGCCTCCTACCGCGGTTGTCCAGGTCCTCTAGGCGGCGAGTGGTTGCTTTAAGAATCTCGGACTGGGTAGAGACCACATCATGCATTTGGGAGACATAGTTGCGGGTCTCATCCTGGGAGGACTCCAGTGTATCCACTCTGACAGCTAATTGGCGCAGGTCAGCGCGCACCACGGAAAGCTCTTGCTTAAAGGTGTGTTTAACCTCATCAATGAGAAGTTTGAAGTCTTGCTGAAAGTCCTGCCTGGTAGGCAATTGCTGTAGTATAGACTGCCACTGTAAGGGAGGTTCTTGGACAGATTGAGGAAGGGGGTGGGGGACCAGCGTGGGACCCGATGACAGCGTGCCCCCTGGGCCCTCCACCGCCGCCGGCCCCGCCACCCCTTGGGCACCCAGAGGGAGGTGCACAGACGGCGTGGTAAGCAGGGGCGCAGGGCCAGGGGGAGCCCCCCAGGGGGGAGGAAAGTCCAGTTTGGTGGTCCTGGCCACTCTGGGACATGGTAATGTCCTGCTGGGCTGTGAAGGTGGGGGGGAGGGCTGCAGCAGACAGTACCTGCAAGTTGGCATCCCGCCTGCAGGATGCATCTGAAGATGGTGCCTGGGCCACGTGAGGAGGAGTCCCCAAGATGGCGGCCGCCTGAGGCCTATCCTGGAGGGAGTGTCGGTCCGGGGAGCAGGGAGACAGGTCAGGAGGAGCAGCGGAGGAATCAGCCGACAGGGGACTGCGCGGAGGAGAGCAGGAGTCCCGGTGAGTGCGGGGGAGGGAGAGAGTGTGCGCGGTCCCCCGTGCTGTCGGGACCCGCGCTGAGGCCCTGGGATGCCGCTGGAGGAACAGGTCCATGGTGGAGGGACCCCCGCCGGCTGCTGGGACCACTGGAGGCTTTCTCACGGGGAGCTTCTTCCCCATATAGAGCGACTGTAGCGGGCTCGGTGAGCGGTAAGGCAGGGGAGACGGGAGCTCGCGATTATGCGACCGTCTCCATCAGCGTTCAGGCCACGCCCCCCCATCTCCAGAGATCTTGATGTTCCTTTGACCATGGTGAGCAACATAATAAAGTCTACAACCCATGGCACTGTAGCTAATCTCCCTGGATGTGGACGGAAGAGAAACATTGATGAAAAGTTGCAACACAGGATAGTCGGATGGTGCATAAGCAGCCCCAGTCATGTTTCAAAGAAATTCAAGATGTCCTGCATGCTCAGGGTGTATCAGTGTCAGCGCAAACTATCCGTCAATATTGGTTGGAAATGAAATGCTATGACAGGAGACCCAGGAGGACCCCACTGCTGACACAGATACATAAAAAAGCTAGAATGCAGTTTGCCAAAATGTACGTGAGAAAGCCAAAATCCTTCTGGGAGAATGTCTTGTGGACTGATGAGACCAAGACAGAACTTTTTGGTAAATCACATCACACATCACCAACAGTCAAATATGGTGGAGATTCAAAGGTGTTTTGGGGTTGTTTTGCTGCCTCTGGCACTGGGTGCTTTGACTGTGTGCAAGGCATCATGAAATATAAATATTACCAAATGATTTTTGCTCTCAATGTAGGGCCCAGTGTCAGAAAGCTGAGTGTATTCTAGGTCATGGGTCTTCCAGCAGGAAAATGACCATAAAAATACTTCAAAAAGAACCCAGAAATGGATGGAAACAAAGCACTGGAGAGTTCTGAAGTGGCCAGCAAAGAGTCTGGATCTAAATCCTATTGAACACCTGTGGAGAGATCTTAAAAATGGCTGTTGGGAGAAGAAACCCTGCAAATATAAGAGAGTGGTCCAAAATTCCAGTTGAGCGATGTAAGAAGCTTGTTGATGGTTATAGGAAGCAATTGATTTCAGTTATTTTTTCCAAAGGGTGTGCACCCAAATATTAAGTTGAGGGAGCCAGTAATTTTGTACGGCCCCTTTTTTGGAGTTTTGGTTGAAATGTTATAATTTTTGGTTTTCTTCTCTGCTTGTTTCAATATAGTACACATAAAAGAAATAAACATGTGTATATTAAAACATGTGTAACTGCAATAATTTTCTGGGAGAAATACTTAATTTTCACATGACTGTATACACACACATTATATATCTCCAGGGACTAATAATAATAATAATAATCCTTTAATAGTCCCACCATGGGTAAATTCAGTGTGTTACAGCAGCAAAGATAAGCAGATACAAATACAACACAAAAATGTTCCAAGGTAGAGGTATTCCAGTGATAGTAGACAGACAGATAGAAAAGTACAGGTAAAGAAGTAGCAGCGGGGATATCACAACAGAAAGATATTTCAGATCTCTGTATGGAATGATCTCCGCTTAGGTCGGTGTTGGTTGTAGAGCCTAACCGCAGCGGGGAGGAAAGACTTCCGATAGCACTCCTTCCCACACTTAGGGTAAAGCAGTTGGTCACTGCTATGATTTGGTAATCTTCATATTTCATGATGCCCAGCGCTATTATGGTCTCATGCATGGGATGGGACTTCTTCTTCTGCATGGAGCTCACCACGGACAGTATCCTTCTGTCACCCACCACCTGCACAGGGTCCAGGGGGCTCCCCAGGACAGAGCTGGCCCTTCTAATCAGCTTGTCAAGTTTACTTCTTTCCCTGGTTGATATACTGCTCCCCCAGCAGACTATAGTCCACATCCACCATTATCATACCTCAGGTTAAGAAGTCTAATTCAGAGTTTCTTAGTTATAGCTGAGAAAGCAATTTAGCTTTACAAAATACAAAACCCATAGATGGGTGGACTCATGGTCATAGATACTGACTCAGACATGAAGACACGTATGGACATAATTCCCATATAATACTAATAACCTAAATCTTCTCTTAACAGTTCAACTTCATGCTCCCTTAGAACTTATGTTTTCTTACCATAGGCTCTGTGGTGCCCTTCTTCTGCCAGTTGATAAGTGAGTGTTTGCATGCACATACAGTGCCTTGTGAAAGTATTCGGCCCCCTTGAACTTTTCAACCTTTTGCCACATTTCAGGCTTCAAACATAAAGATATAAAATTTAAATTTTTTGGTGAAGAATCAACAACAAGTGGGACACAATTGTGAAGTGGAACGAAATTTATTGGATATTTTAAACTTTTGTAAAAAATAAAAAACTGAAAAGTGGGGCGTGCAATATTATTCGGCCCCCTTAAATTAAAACTTTGTAGCACCACCTTTTGCTGCGATTACAGCTGCAAGTCGCTTGGGGTATGTCTCTATCAGTTTTGCACATCGAGAGACTGAAATTCTTGCCCATTCTTCCTTGGAAAACAGCTCGAGATCAGTGAGGTTGGATGGAGAGCGTTTGTGAACAGCAGTTTTCAGCTCTTTCCACAGATTCTCGATTGGATTCTGGTCTGGACTTTGACTTGGCCATTCTAACACCTGGATACGTTTATTTGTGAACCATTCCATTGTAGATTTTGCTTTATGTTTGGGATCATTGTCTTGTTGGAAGATAAATCTCCGTCCCAGTCTCAGGTCTTTTGCAAACTCCAACAGGTTTTCTTCCAGAATGGTCCTGTATTTGGCTCCATCGATCTTCCCATCAATTTTAACCATCTTCCCTGTCCCTGCTGAAGAAAAGTAGGCCCAAACCATGATGCTGCCACCACCATGTTTGACAGTGGGGATGGTGTGTTCAGGGTGATGAGCTGTGTTGCTTTTACGCCAAACATATCGTTTTGCATTGTGGCCAAAAAGTTCGATTTTGGTTTCATCTGACCAGAGCACCTTCTTCCACATGTTTGGTGTGTCTCCCAGGTGGCTTGTGGCAAACTTTAAAGGAGACTTTTTATGGATATCTTTGAGAAATGGCTTTCTTCTTGCCACTCTTCCATAAAGGCCAGATTTGTGCAGTGTATGACTGATTGTTGTCCTATGGACAGACTCTCCCACCACAGCTGTAGATCTCTGCAGTTCATCCAGAGTGATCATGGGCCTCTTGGCTGCATCTCTGATCAGTCTTCTCCTTGTTTGAGATGAAAGTTTAGAGGGACGGCCGGGTCTTGGTAGATTTGCAGTGGTCTGATACTCCTTCCATTTCAATATGATCCCTTGCACAGTGCTCCTTGGGATGTTTAAAGTTTGGGAAATCTTTTTGTATCCAAATCCGGCTTTAAACTTCTCCACAACAGTATCACGGACCTGCCTGGTGTGTTCCTTGGTCTTCATGATGCTCTCTGCGCTTTAATCAGAACCCTGAGACTATCACAGAGCAGGTACATTTATACGGAGACTTGATTACACACAGGTGGATTATATTTATCATCATCAGTCATTTAGGACAACATTGGATCATTCAGAGATCCTCACTGAACTTCTGGAGTGAGTTTGCTGCACTGAAAGTAAAGGGGCCGAATAATATTGCAGGCCCCACTTTTCAGTTTTTTATTTTTTACAAATGTTTAAAATAACCAATAAATTTCGTTCCACTTCACAATTGTGTCCCACTTGTTGTTGATTCTTCACCAAAAAATTACAATTTTATATCTTTATGTTTGAAGCCTGAAATGTAGCAAAAGGTTGAAAAGTTCAAGGGGGCCGAATACTTTCGCAAGGCACTGTATACTGCATGAACACATACTGAGACAACCACAAGTCCCTGCTATCATGCACACTAAATCTTCAATGTGCGGCCTTGTGTTTTGTGGCCCACGGTCCAGGGCTGCTTTAGTGGTGCAGCAGCACCAGGACCCCTTAAGCTGCATCACTCAGTTTGTGCTGTCTTTGACCAGAAGGTCCCAGGACTCTCTAACTGGTGAGTGCTGTGGACCTTCAAGTGAAAGACAGAATAAACAGCTATAGGAGTCACAACGGTTGCCCTTGCAACTGGGCCCCTAAGCTAGGGGGCCTCACAGGCCCTCTCGCCACACTACTGTCTCTAGGGGTAGGAAATATCATACTTACCTCTTTTTCCTGCAAAACACTGATGTGGCTGTGCATCTGTTTTAATGTCCTTCCAGCCATTCTGTCTCCTGCACTATGGTATTGCTTGTGGTACCATAGTGCAGGTGACAGGGTAGCCAGGAGGACAAAGGAAGAGGAACACAGCTGGGGCCACATCAGCACATTGCAGGAAGAAGAGGTAAGTATGAAATTAAGTATGTCATTTGAAGTGGGGTGGGGAGAACTATTACCTGTGGGGGTCACCAACATTATGGTTGCCTTCAACAGGCTATAAATGTAATTACACCTAACTGGCATAGCTACATTTATACAAATACTAACGGCCCTTTGAAGACAACCATTAGGCTGATGTGGCCTCTGGCAAAAATTAGTTTGACACACCTGCTGTAAGTGTACTAAAAGTGGGGAGATTAAATTTACCTTTCCCCCCAATCCTTCCTTGAGTATGCCCATAGGTAGTTGCCCACTTTTCTTAGCCTAACTATAAATCCTCCTTGGCTTGCGTAATGCTTTATGTTTTGGATATGATCAGTTATGGTCAATGTACTGAGGGGAACAGAAGTAAAATTCTGTCTAAAGGTTTAAAACTAAAAAAAAAGAAAAAAAAATTGGATGACGAGAAGTTTTACGGGAAGTTTTACTCAGACCATGAAAACCACCTCAAGCATTCTGTAAAATAGATGTTTCCACTAACCCTGTAAAACCAGGTGCATCAGGAATCTGAGTTAGACATTCGAAGATAAAGATTTACAATAGGGAAAAAGACAATACTGTCAAGGGGAAAGTTTGACGTATTGGAATTTTTCACAAAATAAGTTGGAGCACAAATAGTTTTGGTAACCGTTCTACATACCATGCAATATGTCTCATGGATTCTTATTATGTTACTATGTTCTAATGGGACGATTAGACTTATATATATATATTGGTAACTAGTATAGTTTACCATGGTCTTCAGAGAGCTGTTCAGAACATATAATATCATATTAAAATGGAGAAAAAAGAGATGGACCGCACATCCCAGTCTTATACATTGATCTAATGCTTCTCAGCAAAATCTACAAAAATGAACACGAGGTTCTTAGTATACACATTGATCAAGGTGCATAAGCCCACTAGCCACTTCACTGCGACCTCTGTATAGTGGGTCCCTACTCTACACGATGCGGCGTCCACAGGGGGAGCGACCCAGCAGTCCAGCAACATTCTTGCCACCAGACCAAGCTCCCAGGCTCTGGGCCACACCACCCCACAGGCACAGCACCACAGGAGCGGTAGACACCACATAGCACCGCACCATGTGAACAGATCTCAAAAAATTCACCTTACCATGCTGTATGGTGTCTGCCGCTCCTGTGGTGCCATGCCTGTGGGGTGGTGTGGCCCAGATCCTGGGAGCTTGGTATGGTGGCAGGGGTGTTACTGGACCGCTGGTTTGCTCCCCCTATGGGCGATGTATTGCAGTGGTGGTGGTCACTGTGCAGCACCGCACCCAGTAGAGTAGGGACCCACTATATAGAGACCCACTATATAGAGGTCACTGTGAAGTGGCTAGTGGGCTTATGCACCTTGATTAATATGTATACTAAGAACTTCATGTTAATTTTTCCAGATTTTGCTAAGAAGCATTGGATTAATGTATGAGATTGGGATATCCATGTCTTTTTTTCTCCGTAGTGTGATATAATATCATATATTAAATAAACAGTTGTTCTCAACCTGCTTTCGCATACCCCAGGTACTATGCCCTGTGGCTAAGAACTACTGGTCTGTATTAGATGCTGCACTGCAAGTGGTGAGCTGCATTCATCCCTCTTCAGTCTCTCACCCACTACCACTCTGCTCCAGGTGCTGACGTCACAGCAGGCCCTGGAGAGGAATGCAACTCACCACTTGCTCCCAGGGTGCCCCTAACTGCAAAGAGCACCTCCATCAGCACTCATTGCTCTTCTAAAATAAGGATGGTGCCCGTGACCATGCATAGGCATCCATCCTGGGCAGTGCAGCATGTAATATAGACATCACTATGGGGGCCAATATGTTACATATGAGGGCCATTATGTTACATGTGGGGGCCACACAAACTAAGGGATCTGATGGATTTTGCTTCTAGTTGGATAAGATAAATATATCTGAGTATATAGCAATAATGAGAGCGTTTTGCTGACACAAGGTATTCTAGAGCTGATATATGACTTTGCTTCAGGGAAATTAACACTTAAATACATCTGTTTTAAACTTTTATGTTCTAAAAATGCAGAAATGCTGATATCCAAACCTCTCTCTCCATGGTGGCAAATAAATTCACTGAAATGTGTACTAATAAAACTATTACATAGTGTCAGCATTTTATATCAATAAAATACCATACTGTGGTTTCCTGCCTATTCTACATGGCCATACAAATCATCAGAATAAGCCCAAGTAGCAAGTCAATGAACCTGACATTGATATACACATTATCGGATGACAGAAATGGGTCAATAATGCATTAGATTTACTTGCTGTTAAAGAGAATATGGCTTGAGTTTCACAAGGCAAAGTGCGGCTTGGGTGCAACTGAAAACTGCCAATGTGGAGGTTGGCACGGTTTCCATATGAGCTCCAGTATATGCACTTTTGCTATTAATGACCACTGCCATTGAAGAAGTTAAGGTAGTGAAGGTAGATACATCAAAGATCATGTAAAAACCGTGCCAATCTCCACGTTGGCACACTTTGCAGTCGCACCCTGGGTACACTTTGTCAACAGTATGAATGTCCTTTGAAAACCCCGCTGTCAGTAAATGATGTGTAATTTCAACATCTTTTCCATATATTAATATTATAAGGGGGAGTCAAAAATTATCCATTTTCTATCAATTATACTTTCCAGTTATTAAAACTTCTGTTGGCCGCAGTGTCTTATCTGCTCCCCACCCCCTGCAAATAGTAAAGGTAAATTTGCAAGGTTTTAAAAGGGGCACCATAGGAAAGGTCATTTTGATGGTACAGATGGGACCAATTTAGGGTACAACAGCCACTAGACAGGTTCCCTTTATTAATAGCCCATTTATTAATAGAGCAAAAATAAAATATATGCTATATATATTCCATATTGCTTAAAAATGTCAATATTATTATAGTCATTGCAAAAAAAACTGCTGTGAGGTCTAAAAACAAAAAAATCTACAAATAGTAAAATAAGAAGGTGTTTCATTGTGCCATTGACCATTCAGGCAGTAGTTTATTTAGTCAGCTGAGAGCTATTAACATTAATACACCTGTGGACAAATAGCTGTATACCTGTAGCTGTATCTATGATATTACCCCCATGTCCTGTATGTATAGTTGACCCAATGGGACTCCTACTACACCTACAATACCCTAAGTAATAAAACCCTTGGTTTTGTAACTCAGTAGAATTTTATAGGAAACTCCTCGATTTAAGGTTTTTATGAGATTTGATAACTGCTGCAGATGTATAAGTTTATTTCAAGTATTATTCTATCAAATTATATTCATGGGGTCCTCACCATCATGTATGCCTCTTCTTTAAAGTGTACCCTAAAAACCACTTTTCATATATGAATAGTAAATGTGAATATAAGAAACTTTGTAATATATCTTTATTAAAGAAATCGGTTTCCTTCTCCACTTATTAGTCTGCGATCTTCACTCAAATGGTTTATTTGTATAAAATCCATCTCCATACTAAGCTCTCACACAGAAGTCTATGGAGAGGCGAAAGGAGAGGGGGAGACTGTTAATTAAAGGGGTTGGCCATTATCAGACCAATATTCAGAGACGTCTTATTGTTTGTATAATAAAAAGCTATACAATTTTACAATATACTTTCTATATCAATTCCTCACAGTTTTCTAGATCTCTGCTTGCTGTCATTCATTCTGCTTACTCCCAGTGGATAAAAATCAGTCCATGGTCATGTGATATATGGTCCATGGTCATGTGATGGACACACAGGTGCACAGCTCATTACCAGGCAGCTATCTGATTACTGTGCTGTGACTATAATGAGCGAACATTGCAATGGAGTCTATAGTGGAGACTCAAGGGCAGATATGAACTGACACTAGGTTCACACTAGGGTTCGGCTCTCCATTGTTCAGGTCCACATGGGGACTCGAATGATGGAGAGCCTGTCCGAGGACACCCACAGACCCCATAGACTATAATGGTGTCCGGCGGGTGTCAGGTTTGTGCCGGTTCTATACTGAAACCGGCGGAGAGAAAAGTCTTCCTTGCAGGACTTTTCTCTCTGCCGATTCTAGGCAGAATCTAAAATCTTCTAGGGAGACTCCAACGCAGGCGTAAACCTAGCCTTAGCCTTATGCTTCAGGTGCTATATTAATGAGGCTCATTCAATGTGAACACCCATATGTATTTTATTGTTCATTTCTACAAGAAACAAACATACATAAAAGATTATAGCCCATCAACATCAGACTCTGCTATCTCTCAACCCACAAGCAGGAAAAATAAATCACTGATATTAAATTATTAGGTGGACCACAAATTTATAAAATATTAAATTTATTTCCACAGGATCATCTGATGAAAAGTATTTCCTAACCATAATGAAAAACATTGCTTTATACATAGTTGATACTCTAATACTATTAGTCTAGTAACCTCTTTCTCCATAGTGAACAATCTACGGAGAAAGAGGTTAACATTCTTGAACAGCCATAGCCGAGCATTTACGGTAATTTCCTTTCAATCCATCACTAACAGTAAGGTGGTCTCAGACTTATGGGGGATATGTAATATGCCAGTCTTCGTATCCCCAGCACCGACAGAAGAGCTACCATCTATACCTCTTCAGAAATGTAGCAGCTCCTCCGCCGGGTCGTGCGCCTGTGATGATTCCACTGATCATTTGCGCCAGTAAACTGGCATAAATGATATGCAAAGTTGCCAGTCAAGACAATTATTGTTACAACTGGCATTTAAAAAGTCGCAAAACTGAGGTTAGTGACTTTTTCTGCCAGATATCTGGAGTAAACCTAACAATATATCTCCTCCACAGAGTCTAAAATCTTTACAACTTTATTTTGTTACTTAACTAGTTTAGAGCCTCTTCAAATTGTATGGATCCATTTGAGAAGTCTAAGAACTTTTGGGTCACTTTTAAGAGGTTTTGTGGCTTAAAATGAATTTTTCATAGTGATGACCTAGCCACAGGATAAGTCATCAGTATGTGATCTGTCAGGGTACAACACCCAGACCCTGCAGAGATCAGCTGTATCAGGTACCAAATGCTGCTACAGTGGTCAAGGAAACCATAACCGTATCCAGGTATCAGACCCCCACAGATCACATACTGATGATCTGTCCTGTGGATTTGTCATCAGTATGAAAAATCCATATGGGGCTGGAAAACCCCTTTAGGTTAAAGCTCCACGTAGCGAAACGCAGCAAAAAAAATAACCACTGTAGAAAAAAATGCTGCAGAACACACCACTTTTTTTTCCACATTGTTTTTCATTGCATTTTCTCAGTTTTCCTCCTCAGACTTTCTGCTCTTATTATACCTATATGGAAAATGCCAGCATTTCTGCAGGTATCATTGACATGCTGCGATAGTCAAAAACGCAAGTCTAGAAAACTCTTCCATTCCCATAGACCTCAAGGAGTCAGCTCCAGATTGTTGCTACTTATGGCCAGGATGCAGGGGCGTAATTACTGGGATAGCAGCGGTAGCAGCTGCCACAGGGCCCGGGACATTACGGGGCCCCGCGGGCCCCCGATGCTTTTTTTTTTTTTTTTTTTTTTTTTAATAGGCCGTTACCTGCTGGAGTAACCCCAGCAGGTAACGGGCCCTATATACTTACCATTCCCCGAGGTCCCGCTCACGGCCGCTTGCGCTTCCGATTCTGCGGAGGCGGCTGTGAGCAGTAGCGGGGATCGATAAGTGAGGCTGCGGGCCGAACACCACAATCTCTGCTATCATTATACTCCGGGGTCTTTTCAGACCTCGGAGTATAATAATTGGAGGCCCAGGAGAGGTGAGGGAACATAAAAAACAGTGTACTTATCTCTCCTACGCTTCTCCATGCTTCGGACCTGTTTGGTGATGTCCCAGACGTCAGCCGACATCATTTTGCGTCGCGACGCCAGCCCGCTTCACGTGACGCTGGCCTGGTCCAACATTGAAGAAGGCCGAAGTAGCAGCGAGAGGACTGGAGCGAGGAACAGGTAAGCAACGTTATTTTTTTATGTTTCTATCCTCCCCTGGGTCTCCAATCATTATACTCTGGGGTCTGAAAAAACCCCAGAGTTTAATAATTGTTCATGGGTGGTCCACAATGGGACATATAATAGTGTGTGCAGGGGGGGGGGGGGGGGGGGGGGCCACTATGAGGCATAATAGTGTGTGCAGGGGCCACTATGGGATATAATACTGTGTTCAGAGGCCACTATGGGGCATAATACTGTGTGCAGGGGCCACTATGGGATATAATACTGTGTGCAGGGGCCACTATGGGGAATGATACTGTGTGCAGGGGCCACTATGGGACATGATACTGTGTGCAGGGGCCGCTATGGGACATGATACTGCGTGCAGAGGCCACTATGGGACATGATACTGTGTGCAGGGGCCACTATAGGACATGATACTGTGTGCAGGGGCCACTATGGGGCATGATACTGTGTGCAGGGGCCGCTATGGGGAATAATACTGTGTGCAGGGGCCACTTTGGGGCATAATACTGTGTGCAGCAGCAACTATGGCACATAATAGTGTGCGCAGGAATGCATTTTTTTTTTTGAGGGGGGGGTTGGAGGGGGCGATCCGGGGGGGCGATTGGGGGCAGCGGTTCGGGGGGGGGGGCCCATGTCAAATGTTCGCCTTGGGGCCCAGCCATTCCTAGTTACGCCACTGCCAGGATGCTGCTGTGAAACATACCACTAAATGCTGTTAACAGAGCAAAGAAGTTCAGGCAAGATGGCAGCCCTCATAATAATGTAGCGAATAGCATAAAAAAACTCTACAATCAGATTAGATAAAAGTGATAGATTTCTGGGTTTAGTAAATGAATACAAATCTTGGCAATACATTCTCTTTATAGGGAGTCTATGAGCTCCCACCACACAATTAAAAACAGCATTGTGTATAGCACTGCATGAGCCTGCCAAACATACCTTTGTTTTATCCCAACAATCTGTCATTTTAGAGAAATTTGCATTTTTATCTGTATACGGATGTCAATCATTGTGTAGCAGGGTGGTGCTGGGCAGCACAGTGCGGCGTAGAGAGTGGAAACCGCATCCTGTACAACCAGAAACTCATTTGCATAAAAATAAACTTGCTAATTTCTCTAAAATGACAGATTGTCGGTATATCTGGAAAGAATATACAGGGACACAGTGCAATGTTCTTACTTGTTTTGCGAATTAGGAGCTGATAAAATGCCTTTAAAGGAGCCATCCCAGCTGACTTGTGATGAGCCTACACAAACAGCCCAAACCCTGGATGGAGTGAATGGAGTGGATGAAGTAGATGGAGTGGGAGCCCGCTCTTATCTTCCCCAACTTCAGTAACCCAACCATATGTCAGGTTTTAGATTGGTGGTTTTAATGCTGGCAGTATCTCGCTCCTTCAGGTGGTCACGGGCTCCAGCTCACTCATATGTGTACAGCTTGCCCTCCTCTCCTCTTGCTCCTCTTGGGCATACATGTAGAATACATATAGGCCAGTTTGCACTTCTGTTAGTTGTGCCCATCCAATCTCCTCAGTTATAAAAGGCAGTTGTACCCAAAGGAAACTGACTGAACAATATAGTTTTCTAGCTTGCTAGATTTCTGCAGAGGCATGCTTCTCTGGTGTTCTGTTTGGCTATCTGTGTCTGATCATGGCTTGTTTCTGACCTCCGAACCTGTGCAGTCAGCCCTGATCTTTGACCTGTACCTGACCACCTGACCACTATGCTACATGCCCCTTTGGTGAGGCAGGGTGAATACCAGGGATCATTTAGACAACACCCTCAGGAGTAGCCCAAAGCCAACCAGTTAGGTGACATTGTGGGTCCACATCTGCTGAGTATCACAATAAAGTTGAAAGAAGATACAAGTCTATCAAGATCAACCTATTCTCCTACAGTATTGATCTTAAAGAAAGCAAACCCCTAAAGATGTAAAGTACACAAGGACAACCAGAAAGACAGTTCAGTATGGACATTATATAGGATATCATGCAAACAAAGTTAAGTACAAATGAACACCCATACTCTTCTAAAACAATATATAAGACAATTTTCTCTTGCAAATTTTCCACTCAAGATTTTAGTAGAATCAGAGCTTTACTTTATTACTGCACCTGTATTATATCCCGAGTGATCTGGCAACCAGAGTAACATTTATAAAAAATCCTATTGAACACTGTGTCTGCTCTTCACTCTCTTCCCAGATATCGCTGATGAAGTTTCCAAGGTTTAGGGGGGTTAGCCAAGAGAGGAAAATGGTAAAGGAGAATTGAGTTGGATATTCCAGACATCACTCTTAGAATAAACTGCACAGGTGTGATGAGTCATGTGGAGGAGTGCTTGGGGACCACACAGTGTGTTTCTCCAAATTTCTGCTCTAAAACAGACATTTTGTACGTCTTTTCGAAGGTTTGTGGTCACTGAGCATATGAATTTTCCAAATGGAAGGAAAAAGGTGAATAGAAATTTAAACAGAATTTGTGATGTAAAATGAGGTCTCAGTCTCAGATTATTCTATGGTGGGATAATGTACTGTGTGCTGGAGAGTTGGACTGTTATGCAACTGTGTCTGGAAATACTTGCTTCCAAAGAATATGTCTCTCCAGTGGTTCTTCGTCTGGCCCATGGTGGCTAAGAGAAGCCAGACTTCAGATGTCTGCCACATTTACTAAGAAAATATAACAATAGCTGTACTTAAAGGCAGTTGTGTAAGTAAATGGATGAGGGGATGGAAATAAATAATTTAGTGCAGTAAAATTCACCGTAGTATACTATTATTTATCAGATTTAAGATACATCGATACATATAAGACCATACACCTTCAATAGATGTTAACTGAATGCTCATTCCACTCATTGAGTGTTTGACCTATTCCTCTCTATTTCCCCATATATATGTACAACCTGGAAACAAAAGGATCGGGCATTGAAATTCAACGTGTGGATACATCTTTCCCCTGTCATCATGTGTTACAAGAAATTGTGGACCAAAAAACAGGGATAGATTGGCCCAGCAGACAACCGGAGGATTCTCCGATGGGCCCAGGCTCTGACAAAATAATGGCTACAAAGGTTAGTCTGAAATTAGTTGGGGTGAAAATCAGAAGAAATGTCAGGAAATATTATTTCTCTGAAAGAGTACTTGAGGCTCGGAACAAACTTCCAGTAGATGTAGTTAGGAAATCTACAGTTCCTGAATTTAATGCACACCTCCAGTTCTAAACAACTTTTCATAAACTAATAATTCAGGTTAATATATGAAACTTTGTAATATATTGTATTAAAGAAATATGTTTTTTTCTCCACTTTTCCACGTTACTTTCTACATATTAGTCTATGAAGAGGGGAGGAAGGTAGAAAAGACACTCAAATAATTGTTGTTGTTACATTCTGTTATTTATGCACTTTCAATACTGCTAGGTTTGTAGATAGCAGGTTACTAGTGCACAGAATAAGGCAATAAATCAATTAACTGTCCACCCCTCCCTTCTCCATAGAGCTCAGTGTGTGAGGTGAATACAACAAATATAATGTAAACAAGCAGTCAGATTGAAGATAAGGAGGAAGAAAAAAGTGAAGAAGGAAACAGATCTCCTTAAAGGGGTTGTCTGCTTTTTTTTATATGAGGCCAGGAAGGTGAAAAAAATTTAAAAAAATATACTCACCTGTCCCCAGTGCTCCGGTGCCAGCGCAGTCCGGCCCTGCTGCTCCGGTGTTTTATTTCCTGCTCAAACAAGACAGCGGACAGTAGGACTGGACCACACTGAGAGACACCGGAGCACTGGGGACAGGTGAGTATGGTTTTTTTTTTTCATTTTTTTCATCTTCCCTGGCCTCATAATAAAAATGTGGTTAACCCAGCCAACCCCTTTAATAAGATATATTACAAAGTTTCTTATATTCAAATGCACTATTCAGTTATGAAAGGTTTTTATGACTGGAGTAACACTTTAAGCATGGCTGGGATAAACATATGTCTATCATAAGATAAAATGGAAATAATGTAAAGACAGACTAAATGGACCAGGTCTTTTTCTGCCGTCAATCTTCTATGTTTCTCTATTTAATTAATTTATAGATGGCTTTAGAGTCAATTACTTGATATCAGAGACAATTTATATGAGTGAATAATGGGTGATATATCTTGTGTGTGCAATAATTACATATTTGCTAAGCTAATAAAAAGGAATATGCAAATAGTTTATATGGACAGTGTGGGAGCACCTATTTCATTGGAAACCATGGACAGCCTGACACTAGTTGAGGAGACGAAACTATCTTCTGATGAACTTTTATCAATTTTTTTGTGTCCCTTGACAAATTTTTGTAGAATTAAGGCCTAAAGTTTTGGAAGGGATAACAAAAATACCAGGAGAAAGAATTCTGAGGGCCTTTCCTACAACTATATAGAACATGTCATCAATTAGGTACACATACTGTAGAAGTACAAGTAGTACTAGTAACAAGTAGTTGGCTTCAAAGGTACCTCCTGAAGGGGATGTCTTCTGTGGGACCTTTGTGGCCCATTATTGTGCTTGGGCTCAACTAAGGATCTACCAGCTATCTAGTGATCAAATCCAACCCTATGGTAGGTTCCTTTAATCTCACCAAATCACTTCTCATAGATAATAAGCTGTGGAATATGTTGGCGCTATATAAATAAAATGTATTATTATTATTCTTTATGATTATGCTATCTCCAAGACCTATTTCATTGTGCTATGGTTTCTATATCTTGCACTGATGAAAGCTAACAAGCCTAAGGCAGCCAATTCTACCAGTGGGTATAAAGGATTTATGAATTTAGGCTGGGGCCAAGTTTGTATCTGAACTATATTGCCATGCATTAGATATTTCTGTCCAATTGGCTGACAAGAGCTGTAGCAGAGAACCAGCCGTCATACTTTGCATTCTTGCTCACCTCTTCCTTGCTGACAGAATGGATTTTGACCCTGTTGGTTTCAAGTCTTCATTGCAAAGTTGGTCTGCTACATAACCTGCTATTTGCCCCAACTATATTCATGTGCATTACACAAGCACACTCTACAGCAGCTAAACAGTCCTTATCCCTTTCTGTGCTGGACTGTAATGTTCTGCAACATCTCTTCCTACCATGGACTTCTGAGGAACTTTGCAATTTAAAAACCCTATTTGTCCCACCAGCCAATGTTTGAGGATTAATGTATAGTTCCCTGCAGTCCTGAGGGGCCACTCTAGGACGTTATACTGCATGGAGGTGCCACTAAGGGATGTTATACTGCATGGAAGGGCCCCTATGGGACAATGTACTTGATGGAGGGGCCACTATGAGACACTATAATGTATGGAGGCCACTATGGGACATTAAACTATATGGGGGCTGCTATGGCACTGTGGGGATTCTTATTTTACATGTGGAGGCCATTATTTTACATGTGCAAGACACTGTGGGTCATTATATTACATCTGGGGGCACTGTGGGGGCCATTATACTACATGTGGGGGCGCTGAAGAGGCCTTTACATAATTGTTAATGAAAGCTCCAAAAAAAGCCTTATTTTATCAACATTTATAAGTGATCGCTACTTTGGGGGTACTCGGTTGTGTTATTTTCTTTGTTGAGAACCAGTGATCTAGTGGGTTTCCATAATAGTATCAAGGGTCACATGAAGTTGACCCATTTACAGACACACCAGAATTTCTAGATGCATATAAGGGATACAATTCAATCCATTGGCCACTACTATAAAATAGGATTTTGTATATTGGATTTGTGATAGAAGTGATGACATGCAAAGGCCTTCTTGTGTTCACTTAAAGCTCTATATAGCATCTATCACATGTTTAGACCATAAACATTTTATTTCCTTTCGAGGTCATGAGGCAAGGTCGTATATATAATAGCATATAATATCCATGGAAGTAAAAGTTTTATGTGTTTTTAAGACAATAAGGACTGGAAGAGAATAGAGCTGCACTGAGGCTCCAAAATGAGATTGAATTAGAATGTATAAGCAATGCTGCGGACCATAAAATGAACACATTGCTTTTTTCTCCAATGTTGCTGATTTTATAGAAATGTCAGTGGAATGCTGCCATAATGCAGAGAACCTATAAAAGAAAAAAGCATGTCTACGGTCTAGACATGTTTATTAGGCACATGTAGGCTTTATGTATATATGTCAGATAGATTTTATTTGCAGTAACAAAAAAAGATCTTCTGGCACATTTGTGTCCTTAGTGGATATATGAGTATCTTCTAAACCAAAGGCGGCATAGCCTATGAAAAACAATACTAGTCATTTATTTGTACTTAGCGAAGGGAGGGAGTTCTTCAGGGCCCACCAGTAATTCCTATTATAGGAAGCTATCACACTACCATTATTAATGTCCACTGCTCTTATCCGTCATAGTCACTCCATCTACATCAGTCACTGTATGACTGTTAAAGTTCGTTGCTCTCAACCTATGATAGATGGGAGCAACAGACAATAATAACTGTAGTGTGAAAGTACCCTAATATTATATGGTACAGTACACATTAGTATGCCTGGTTGTATGGATACCCTGCATATGTAATTCTGCTCAGTGAGTTCCGTATATCCAATATATAGGATATTTTGCATTGCCGTTTCTTGTATGACTAATCCAATGATGTAGCCTTCTGTAACATCTAGTGTCTGTTCCACCCAAGACTTACCTAAAGGAGTTCATTGATAGCAGTTTTATCCAGGCCCTGGTGTCTTAGACTGCCTAAAGGCCTCGTTGCCACATAAGAATACCGTATAACGATACTGTAAATGGGTTATAATAGGTTCCAGTACCTTGATGTAATGCCTCATGAGTCACAGAGAAAATATATAAATTTGTGTGTGCATAAATATCTGTAGTATCTCATATGATTTCAAGGGCTATTCCTATCTCAGAAAATCATGGTAAAGAAGGGAATAACTGGCCACAGGTCCTAACTTTCTGAAACAGGATCCACCAGTAAATGGGAGGTATGGCAATATTGTAGCACATGTATCTACTCTATTACTGGGACTGTTTCCATAGCTCAAATTCACCTTTATGGAAGTAACAGAGTAAAGCAGTGCTCCTCACCTGTTTCTGTAAGTCCCACACTGGTGGTCAGAATTTGCAGACAGTTATACCCATCTTGGCTTTGATGTGCTGTAAAGGGAATAACCCTTTACCAGTACAGGGTGAAGCAGTAGTGGTTGTGCCTGGACTCTAGACTCTTTGCTTGTAACAAACCTGATTTTTATACATTAAGGAAACAGATCTGTTTGCTTGAACAGGGCCATGGCCAGATGGGTGAACCTCATGAGATTCGTTTTGAAGAATATTTGTGAGGTTTGTCCCTCTGTTTCATTACCGAAAGTGCTATTAATATACTCAGATCTCAATAAGACCACAGAATACAACAAGCAAAGACCCAGGGGAGGTGAGTGAAAATAACAAACAACTATACGCAATAAAAATTGTAAAAAAAAAGAAAAGATAAAGAATACCACAGAAATTGCCTTTAGCTTTAAAAAAGGGTGTGTTATGTAAAAATAAATTAAATCAATAAAAAAATATGCATATTTTGTATTAACACATCTGTAGAAACCTATATAATAAAACTAACTCATTGCTTACCCTGCATGACAGAGTAAAAAAAAAAAAAAAAAAAAGTTAAGCCAGTATTGCTGTTTTTCTTTATATGTTTTGCAGAGGTCATTTTCATTCTGTGTATAGGGGACACTTAGGGGCATTATACTGTGCATAGGGAGCAATAAGGAGCATTATATTGTGTACACCGTATTCCAAATTTTTATGCAAAATATATTTCTCTCTGATTTTCCTAAATGGTTGATGCAAATGACAGTATAATGTTCAAATCTTCAAAGCTATTGGAGTATACATCAAATTTTATTGGACAAACCTCTCGATAACATTTTTTGGAGTTTCATGACCTGTCAAAATTCAGTCACCTTGGAGCCTTGTGATTTTGATAGCCACATATACCATTGACATAGGCAGATATACATTGATCGTGCTGCTCTGGCCATCTGGTTCACTCTGTTTCTGGCCAGCAGAGTTTTAAAGGAATGGTGGGAAAGTCCAAGGGTGGAAAGAACCCAAATTTTCCAGCTTCTGTTATTGTATGTGACTGACCCGCTATATAAAAAAAAAAAAAGTATTAAAGAAAAACAAAATGGGTAATATTTCTGTAACTATTTTGCCTACAATGTTATGTCATGCCTGCCTGATGAATTTCGATTACAAGGATCAATGAGGCTGTATTTTATGTTTTTTGTATCATGGTCCAGTAGCAGTCAGTATGAGTTGATTCTAGGTTTGGTGTGTAATGGGTTATCATCAGCTTCAAAAGAAAGGCAGGATGGCCCAGCGTCAGGAAAACTTTTAAAATTTTTTGTTTTTCATTTCATTTTAAAAGGTCCATTTATTACATCTCATTATTTAATTATTTTTTAAATATTTTTTAGTGGCTTAATAGTGGTCAGTATAAAATATCGCTGGGTTTGGTCTTTCCTGGTTCATCAGTATCTCAAGGTAAAGTGTAATGGCTTATTGGTAGAAAAACTTAAAATTTTTGGTTTTCAATTCCTTCCCAACGGTCCATTTATTACATTTTCTTTCATTTTTGTAGTGGCCTAATAGTGGTCAGTATAAAATAAGCCTCAGTTTGGTTTGCCCTGGACCATCAGTGTCTCAAGAGAAGGTAAGATGGTCCTACAGAAGAAAAAGCCCAAATTTTCCACTGTCTGTTTATTGTATGATACAGGCAAGACTAGTAAACGTAACATGTTTAGCTGCGATATTGTATCAAGTCTCACCGTCTGCCTTAAGTTAATGGTCAGAGTGAAGACTATGCACGTGTACAGGGCAGTAGTAAATTTTAAAAATATTTTTAACATCCTAAACCCTATAGACATGCAAGAATGTAAATACATCTTCAAGCTTTCCATCTGGGGATTTGGGAAATGTAAACCGCATTGTCTTACTTCCTCCCATGGTGCTCGATAATTATTAGTATGCATATAACATTCAATAACTTCATTCTTAGCTACACAGGTGGGCAATTAAATCCCTGGAAAAAAGAAAAGCCTCTCCAAGGAGATGTCTACTCATTCTCTATGTCTTGGGCCATATAGTGGATCTCAAATGTGCATTTCAAAGGCTGAATAAAGTCTGATGACAGAGGGGTCAGTTAGAGTAACTCAGCAGTTGTTTTCCAGAGGGAAAAATATGTCAATGCAAAGCTATGGAGTTATGGTTGAGATAAGTAGCAACAATGATCATGGTTCAGAAGAGAAACCAAATGCAAAATTGTACTTATTTTATAAGTTAATGGATGATGTATGTAGTAATACACTTTTAAGAGGTTTTCCAGGCTAAATAATTGATGATCTATCCTTATTTGTATGGCTAGGTGACATCATGCTCAGCTGATACGCAGGGGTCCTAGGTGTCAGATCACCACAGATGCTAAGGATAGGTCGTCAATTAAAAAGTTCCAAAAATACTCTCTAAAGAGTAGCCAGGTTTAGCCCTACCAAACAACTCCTAGCACTTGGTAGAGCACTTAGCAACAGATGTATATGTACATTAGTCATGGTTCACCATCTTCATTCTAAGAATTTTTTTTAACGATAAAGTTGAATTTCATAGGAATGAAAATACTGTAAACTCAGAGAAAAGGTGTATGTACTGTTCCTAAAAGTCCTACCAAGCACTGGAAGTCATCTAACAACTTTTGTTGGAGTTAAAAAGTCCAGAATATATGCTGGCTCATGAGTTCCACCTCCAAGTTCTGAGTTACATGAAGCTGCCATGATAATGTAAGGTGATCGGAGCCATCCACCTTCCACAAAATGATGGAAGGTGTTAGGTGAACGACTTGTTTAGGTCCTTACTAAGGATTGGCCTCTGTAACTGTTGTGTATATTTACTTTTGCTTTAAACTGAATATACTGATGACTTATTACACTGTATAATGTTATACTGGTAAGAGAGAAGCACAATGATTCTCCATTATGGACAAAACCAGGTTGCGCCCATTTGTTGTGCAGCAGGCAGGATCCCTTTGGCACAGACAGTCTTCATGCTCTATGGCCTGACACCTTGTAGTAAGGCTGAGTGGGAAAACATATATAAAAGGGAGGTTTTTATGCGCTTTTAGGTCTGCCATCTAGACTTCAATTGCCACTGGCCTGATATTTCGCTTGTGCCGTGAATTTCCAGAACCAAGCCTGTTTTTCCGAAGACTAGTGTGGTGAATCTGCTGTGTGCCTGAAAACCATTTACACTTATTGTTGAGTGTAAACCACAACCACGGTAAGAATTGTGCAATGACTATGTGCACAAAGTGTTCTGTTCCTGTTGTGGAATAAGACCAGCATATACACCAGAAAAGTCTCTCGGTGTATATGCTTCTGTATACCCGGTATATGTTAAAAGACTGTTCTTTTGGTGTAGTTCAGATAGAATGTGTTGGTATTTTTCCAATGTATTTAATAGAATAGCCTACAACGTTTTACAAAACAAGTGTATCGTAACCAAACATATCTCTTTTTTTATACAATGAAACTCAATGACAATGTCAGCAACTGTATATCATATCGGCTTACATCAGAGCTATACCTTCAATGTGTATTGATACTTTAGCATGCATGAGAATTTTGTGGACCTAATATAATGTAACCGCACAGTGTCTGGGTAGCTTGACTTTATAAATGCTATAGTATGGGCTTTCATGACCTATTCTGTGGAGTTTTTGTAGAGGATATCCTTGCTTATGCTGCACAGAAACACATCTTGTCTTAATTCAGGTACGTCTGCAAAACATAAAACTTGAGAAACTAGCGTGAAAGTAACAAAAAGCTTATGTGATAGGGGGGTGTGTTACTGCTGCTTCAGACAGCTAAAGAAAAAGTATCTGTAGGATATATAGGATGGAGAATATACATAAATATAGTGAAATCACCAGGGATCACCTTTGTTGGGGTCAATGGACACATGTCTGTTTCTTAAAAGCCAGGCCAAACAGCAGCAAATAGGTGTAAACTGACACTGGGTCAGGTTTTATTGTTAGGGTTGCAGGTATACAGAAAAGAAAAGAAAACAGCAACATAAGAAAATCCTGGCCTGTCCGGCACTTACTAAACATTGAACAACTCTAGCTAGCAGCTAGAGAGCTTCTCCCTGCCAGATCACAAACAACACAACATCCAGCAACTTCTTGCTTACATGTTTCTCTCATACAGATTGGCTTTCTGTGTCCCCAGGCATAGAGAGAGAGTTGTCCTCCCAGCTTCTCTTAAATACCTGTCCCCTCTCAATTACCTAATTAATTAATAGGCAGGTGAGGGCATGTGCCTGCTACTTCACATAGGAGAGGAATCTGGGAGAACTATACCTCCCTTCAATAATCAATCCTGGACAGTTGTCACTATAATGATATATAATGTGATGGAAAATTACTGGAGATCCAGGGAAATTGTATGATGTGAAGACTGATGTAGGAGATTGTTGAACGGAAACAAATGCTAACCCTGTCAGTTTTCTTTGGAGTCCAATAAGATATCGGAGCATCAGACTTATAATGCAATACGTGTACAGTCATGGCCAAAAGTTTTGAGAATGACACAAATATTATATTTTCACATGATCTGCTGCCCTCTGGTTTTTATGTGTGTTTGTCAGATGTTTTTATCACATACAGAAATATAATTGCATTCATATTATGAGTAACAGAAGCTTATATTGACAGTTAGAATGAGTTAATGCAGCAAGTCAATATTTGCAGTGTTGACCCTTCTTCTTCAGGACCTCTGCAATTCTCCCTGGCATGCTCTCAATCAACTCCCCCCCCAACCCCCCCCCCCCACCCGCCCCCCTCTCCAGCAACAACACTCCTTATTTTTCCCCAATTTTTTTTTTTTTTTTTCCCCCCCCCCCCCTTGATTTTTCCCCCCCACTCCCCCAAGGGTTTAAATTCCGGGGAGTTTCCAGCCCATGGACCCAAAATCTCTATGTTTTGTTCCCTGAGCCATTTAGTTATCACCTTTGCTTTATGGCAAGGTGCTCCATCATGCTGGAAAAGGCATTGTTGAGCGCCAAACTGCTCTTGGACGGTTGGGAGAAGTTGCTCTTGGAGGACATTCTGGTACCATTCTTTATTCATGGCTGTGTTTTTAGGCAAGACTGTGAGAGAGCCGATTCCCTTGGCTGAGAAGCAACCCCACACATGAATGGTTTCAGGATGCTTTACAGTTGGCATGAGACAAGACTGGTGGTAGCGCTCACCTCTTCTTCTCCGAATAAGCTGTTTTCCAGATGTTCCAAACAATCGAAAAGGGGATTCATCAGAGAAAATGACTTTACCCCAGTCCTCAGCAGTCCACTCCCTGTACCTTTTGCAGAATATCAGTCTGTCCCTGATGTTTTTTCTGGAGAGAAGTGTCTTCTTTGCTGCCCTCCTTGAGACCAGGCCTTGCTCCAAGAGTCTCCGCCTCACAGTGCGTGCAGATGCACTCACACCTGCCTGCTGCCATTCCTCAGCAAGCTCTGCAATGCTGGTAGCCCGATCCCGCAGCTGAAACACTTTTAAGAGACGGTCCTGCCGCTTGCTGGTCTTTCTTGGGCGCCCTGGAGCCTTTTTGGCACCAATGGAACCTCTCTCCTTGAAGTTCTTGATGATGCGATAGATTGTTGACTGAGGTGCAATCTTTCTAGCTGCAATACTCTTCCCAGTTAGGCCATTTTTGTGCAGTGCAATGATGACTGCACGTGTTTCTTTAGAGATAACCATGGTTAACAGAAGAGAAACAATGATGGCAAGCACCAGCCTCCTTTTAAAGTGTCCAGTGGTGTCATTCTTACTTAATCATGACAGATTGATCTCCAGCTCTGTCCTCATCAACACCCCCCCCCCCCCCCCCGCGCCCCCCCCCCCGGGTGGGGGCCTTTTGGGCGGCGCCGCGGGGGGGGGTGTTTTTGTGTGTTGTTTATTTTTGTTGTATATTTGTTGGCGAAGGGAGGGTTATTTTTTTTTTTCATTGCGCCCGCGGGGGGGGGGGGTTTTTTTGGTGGTAAAGCCTTTTCCCCCCCCCCCCCCCCCCCTTTTTTTTTTTTTATGTACCCCCACCCCCCGGCCCCATAGAAAAACCCCGCCCCTGGCTTGTTTTGTTGCTGATTGGTTTCCCCTTTTCACTAGATCACCAGGTATTGACATTCTCCCTACTGGTCGCTAATTCTTCTCAGAATTGGACATTATGGGCACTGCCAGGCATGCATGTTTTTTTCAATGGAGAAAAAAAAAAATCCATCGTCGAAATGCAACATGTTAAATCCTTCCTGTTGTCGGAAGTGAGTCAAGAGAAGCCATAAATGTTAGATGGTTGGCTTATCCCACCAGTGGTTTGGCTGACATCGTGGTCAAATCATCAGAGACTCTGACTGGCTAAAACGTATTCTATTTCTTCTTATTTCATTGCAAGACAAACCTAAATAAAGTTGACTTTTGTCAAGTCCTTCTTGGCACTAACTGTACCCATTAAATGGTAGATCAACAAATATATAGTTTACAGCAAGCATCTTTCTTACCACTGCACTGCTCACGTGGAACGTGTCATCAATTGTTGGCTTAAATGTCTACAATAAACTACAATGAAACTTTTAGTGCATGATATATCACTTGATATATTACTTTAGCACAATAGCAATACATTTCTCGACATAAACGGCCCATCTGGTAGCCTGCGATCTCCGGTGGCCCCGCGAATCAACAAATCATCTCTCCCACATGACAGCAGCTCGCTGGATGTTTTTTGCATGATTCTTGATACACTTCTAAAACTTTTTATGTGAACAGCGAAAAAGCTTAGTTTTCTGGAAATTAAAGATCAATGTGGAATTGAACCAAATGAACACCATCTCTGGAATATTTATACAGGTATTTTTGCAGACATTTTTTTTTCATTATAATGTAATGTCTAAAGGGCAACAAACTGCATTCTTCTCATGAATACGCCATGTTCTTTTCTAGCTGCTATAAGGCACCATTTGGGCCAATAGTACAGATAACTTGTCACCCCTTAAAGGGACATTTCCATCTTGGATATCTGGGGCATATCCATATAATTTCAGCCAATGAAATGTGGATAGACATGAATGGTAATCTTCATTTTCAATGGGAGTTCCAAAAATAGCTGAGTAGATAGGATATAGATGTGCCATAAGTGTCTGGGATGGGAATAGCTAAATATTGAGCTAAACATTAAATTAAATAGGATGGGCATGACAAATAGGCTCTTAGCATGTAACTACACTATATTGCCACTTTTTTAGAGACACCTGCCCTTTCATGACTGGACCTTCCATGTAGGGACATTAGACCAGCAATCCTGGGGGGCAGTATAAAGTCAAACGAACAAGTTTTCCATAGTTTAGTTTCAGTGTGAATCCACATTACAATGAGAAATTGAGTGATCTAAGCGATTTTGAAATAGATATGGTCATCGTTACCAGACTAGCCAGGGCCAGGATTTCAATAAGTTGCAACCTTGTAGGGTTTTCTCATGCAAGGGTGTGGAGAGTTTACTGAGAATGGTGTCATCAAGTGAAAAAATCCAGCAAAAGGGGATTCTGTGGACAGAAACAACTCTTTGATAAAAGGGGTCAGAAGAAGATGTTAAGAATTGTTCTGATGAACAGGCAGTGCAAGGTCAAGCAAATTGCAGTGGGATGCAATGCTGGTGTCCAACTAATGTGTCTGAATGCACAACTCAAAATGCCTTACCACGGATGGGCTATAACAGCAGAAAACCAGTTTGATGACTATTGCTGTCTGATGGAAACAGAAAGGGAAGACTTCAGTGGACAATAGAGCATTAAAACCAGATCACAGAGGCGTGGAAAAGATCGCTTGGTTAGATGAAACCAGATTTCTGTTGCACCGTGCTGTTGACTTTACTCAAGAAGCATGAAGTGATAAACCCGACCCAAAACCCAAATCAATTTACTAGAAAGTTTTATTGGCATCCATATCTGATACCTTTATATGTCACAATGCAATGCTATGTTCCTATTAGCCTAGGTAGGATCAACGCCCTATTAGATGGGTGTCTCTAGTAAAGTTGCTATTCCATAAATGTGATTGGCACCTTATAGAGGCATATGCGTGCAGCCACCACCCTCCTGAATGATAGGTGTGTAAGTGGAGTGTCTGCTTTTCACACATTGTTGACCTTCATGATATAAAAATGGTGGATTGCCTGTGTAATGCCTTTTTTAGTAATATTAATAGTATAATGTTGTACCGTGTTAGCCATAGAAAGTAGTGGAAGAGTGAAGAAATCAGGCGATACCTTTTAAAGGCTAACTGAGTATATTTGATAGTAAGCTTTTGGAAGTACTAGCTCCCTTCATCAGACATGGTGTAATACTAGAAACTGAAACTTTACACTATTTATACATACACAAGACATGGATCTTCAAAAGGATCTTGGAATAACAAAATGCAATACACGTAGAGAAGTTATTTACAACAGGTCAGGATATAAACAGTCTAAAATTTGTGGTGCGTGACAGAGGGATCTGTTATCTATCTGTAATCAGGTGGTGATTTATGATCCTCACAGGTCATACATAGTGTGACATGAGGCTGGCATGAATATTAAGTCCAAATTGCAGAGTTTGAAAAGCTTACTTATCAAATATACTCAGTTAGCCTCTATAAGGTATCTCCTGATTTCTTCACATTAGTGATATTAAGTAACTTGGTATCCATTATCAGTGTAAGGTTTGATGATCGTTCCAAAACATGGATGTTCATTATGCTGACAGTACTCTTTATATGCTTTAAAGAGGACCTTTCACATCCTCTGTACCAGCTTTGACGGTATGTGCCCGGGTACCGGAGATATCGGTGCTGGTAGTTTTGGCACCAATATCCCTTCACAATCAGAAGGGCAGGCCTTAATGCTCAGCGTCATCACTGGGCAGTAAGGAATGCCCCCTCTGACAGTACGTGCTATGGAAGAGTACAGTCAGAGGAGGTGTTCCTTACCGCCCAGCGATGACGCTGAGTATTAAGGCCCACCGTTCTGACTGTGGAAAGATATCAGTGCACATCATGAAAGCTGACAGTGCGCTGAATTCAGTGCACTGTCAGCTTTCCAGTGGTATATAATACCGCGGGTGCCAGAGGACATGAAAAGTCCTCTTTAATAAATAATTGTTAGACATCTGTTGACACAACAATAAGGCGGCACGCTAGCCATACATTTGGAAGAAACAATTAAGCCATTATATTTAATACCCTCTCACACAGGAAGATCCTCATTAGATACATTCATATCTTATGATAAATGTTACATGTAACCACAGCATCCATCAGGACAGGCTTCTTAGTGCAGTGGTTATGTATGGAGTTACAGTTTTTGTATTTATGGCTGTATTGGGATATTATATGTTGGGCTGTGTCCCATCTGGCAGACTAATAGATTTTTGCCAATCTCCTGTGACTTCTTTAAACAACAAGTCATGTCTCCCACATTACAGCTGTTCACTGGATGCTTTTTTGCATTATTTTACAATACGTTCTTGTAACTACTGCATGTGAATGGTCTAGCAGACTTGTAGTTTTGCTACCATTAAAAACAGCATGCCTAGGGTGGGTGTACATACGTAAGAAACATCCCAAGTTGGTCTTAGTCCCATGAGAAGGGGCAATGGCTGGACCTATTCTCCCCTTTGCGATATAGTGTTAACAGAAAATACAAAAGTACACACAGCACTGCATAGGAAGACAATGAGGCAGAACTGGAGGAGTAAAGAGAATAAAAAACTCCAGTATAACCAGGGGAGTAAAACTTGTAATGGGGCCCTGGTCTACCATGACCACTTAAAGTTAAGGCCCCACGTAGCGGGCCACAGCAAAAAAGCGCTCCGGGAAAAACCAAGGTGGAAACGCATCGCAGTTTTTCCCGCAGCGCTTTTCACAGAAAGTCTGGAGAGGTTTCCTCTACGGACTTTCTGCTTCCATTATACCTATAGGGAAACCACCGGCGTTTCCATAGGTATAATTGACATGCTGCATTTTCCAAAGCCGTGCGGTTTTGAAAATCGCAATGCATCCGGTGCGTGTATTTTTCCGAAAGGTGTGAATGGAATTCGCTAGAATCCCATCCACCTTGTAGTGACTGTAAAACGCCGGAGTTGTTTTTTTTTTTGCAGTGTTTCAACCATGGCGATACCACAGAGTTTACGCAACGTGGGCCTCAGCCTAAAGCAGCAAGTTAAGAACTTGAAACGTGGATTTTGGTCTTATTTACACACAGGGATAATGCACATAGTGATTTTACAGTATAGATATGCACAAAGTAATGTCAGAGTACAGGAATAACAAACACAGTAATGTCAAAGGACAGGGATAAAATAATAAACACATTGATGTGATAGTGCCAGGATAATGCACACAGTGATGTTACAGTACATGGATATTCAACCCAGTGATGTCACAGTACAGGTATAATAAACACAGCTATGTCACAGTATAGTATAATACAAACAGCTACACATGTGGACAAAATTGTTGGTACCCCTCTTTTAATGAAAGAAAACCCCACAATGGTCACAGAAATAACTTGAATCTGACAAAAGTAATAATATATAAAAATTCTATGAAAATGAACAAATGAAAGTCAGACATTGCTTTTCAACCATGCTTCAACAGAATTTTTAAGAAAAGAAAACTCATGAAACAGGCCTGGACAGAAATGATGGTTCCCTTAACTTAATATTTTGTTGCACAACCTTTTGAGGCAATCACTGCAATCAAACGATTCCTGTAACTGTCAATGAGACTTCTGCACCTCTCAACAGGTATTTTGGCCACTCCTCATGAGCAAACTGCTCCAGTTGTCTCGGGTTTGAAGGGTGCCTTTTCCAGACGGCATGTTTCAGCTCCTTCCAAAGATGCTCAATAGGATTTAGGTCATAACCAGGGGAGTAAAACTTGTAATGGGGCCCTGGTCTATCATGACCACTTAAAGTTAAGGCCCCACGTAGCGGGCCACAGCAAAAAAACCAACTGGAAACACATCGCAGTTTTTCCCGCAGCGCTTTTCACAGAAAGTCTGGAGAGGTTTCCTCTGTGGATTTTCTGCTTCCATTAGGTCAGAGCTCATTGTTTTTCCAATGTTTTCCTCTTAGCCATTCTTGGGTGTTTTTAGCTGTGTGTTTTGGGTCATTATCCTGTTGCAAGACCCATGACCTGCGACTGAGACCAAGCTTTCTGACACTGGGCAGCACATTTCTCTCTAGAATCCCTTGATAATCTTGAGATTTCATTGTACCCTGCACAGATTCAAGACACCATGTGCCAGATGCAGCAAAGCAGCCCCAGAACATAACAGAGCCTCCTCCATGTTTCACAGTAGGGACAGTGTTCTTTTCAAGATATGCTTCATATTTCTGTCTGTGAACATAGAGCTGATGTGCCTTGCCAATAATTGTTTTGTTTTATGGTACCTTTTGCGGTTATAGTACAATTGGAAAAAAAGTTTAAATGGTGAAAGTAAAAATTGTAGCAGTGGATTAGCAATGAAATAAGGACACCAAACAGAATCCACATTTCAATATAGATCAGAAGACCATGCCATTCTTCTGTAATGCATGGGACAGAATAAATGTGGGAGCCAATGAGTCTTTCTTTTTCTGATGGTGGCTATGATGGCATTGACCAGAAACAGCAGGGACTCAATTTGGATTTTTAGTGTAAGGTCTCCGTAAATTTGTGTATTATTATACCATGTGCAGAACTTTGATAAATTTGGCACATTTTGATCTATTTTCTCATAATCGATCCAGCATTCACTACCATCATAGACAGGGATTCTTTACTGTAAGAGCAGTGAGGCTATGGAACTCACTGCCTCAGAATATTGTGATGGTGGATTTGTTATACAAATTCAAGAGGGGTCGGACATTTTTCTTATGGATGTTAGATTTTTGGAGATGACAAATTCATCCAGGGTTTTAGTAGTTGGGGTCAGGAAGGATTTATTTCCACTGACATGGGGCAATTGGCATCAACCTCATGTTTGTTTTTTTTGTCTTTCTCTGGATCATCACTGTAGGGTTATATGTTGGACTTGATGAACCTGTGTCTTTATCCAACCTCATCTATGTTACGAAACACTAGTATTAATAAATCTCACCCAATGTGTTTTGCCTGTTAAAAGTTTTTTTCATCTTTGAACTTTGGAAGGTTGGGGTAAGTAGTATTACTATTAGGGTTGGGATATTCCAAAATCTATAAATCCTGATGTGCACAGAGTGAGCTGTTTAGATACAGAGAACCTCCAGGTGTGCTGATAGATTTCCAACCTAACTCACTCGCACCATGTATTGAACTCATAAAGATGACATATTGTGCTTGTGATGTATAGAGAAAAGTGAAAGCTATGAATTTCTACATCTACCTTCATCACTTTATACAACCCGGTCTCATATTCACCACTACTTGGCCTCCAGTGAGGAAAACAATGAATCACTTGGCAAACTGTACATGTTAAAATAACACTGTTATAGGGGTATTAGGGTTGCAGCTAATAAAGGTTAGACTATGTGTAATGAAAAGTTATTCAGCTTTCCAACGTACTTTCTCTATCAATTCCTTACAGCTCAAAATCTCTGCTTGCTGTCATTGTATTTTGCAATGAAATTGTAATCGTAGTTACATGTGACAATGGTCCGTGGTTTAGCCATTGCATTTACACACAACTATTTGCAGATCATGTGATTAAAATTTTAGCATACCTAAACAATTGCAATTTTGACCAATAAAAGGGGTCATGTACCAGTATGTACACAAAGAAATTGTAAGTGAAATTAGTCAAAGCATACACATCTTCAGCAACCCGTTGGTTGGCAAGGATCCTTCAGCATACCTCAGAGGATGGTGTAGTGCTGAGGGTGTCTAATAGTGGAAGTAGTAGACTGATGACGGTTGGAGTTCTCTTGATGGTGGGTACAGGAATGAGACTCAGGAGACAGGGTTGCAAACTAAGAAACGCATGATTCACTGATGAAGAACAAGGAACAACAAAACAAGTTCATCAAGACACTGAAGGTACAGTTCTGGGGAGTTTCGACTGGAGCTGAGAGTTAAAGGGGTGTTCCCATGAACATAACCATATTTACATTTTTAGACAATTAAAAATATAGACATGTAGAAATGTAGACATTTTTGCAAACATAAATTTTGCAGAGTTTCGAAGATTTTCTCTTACCACTTTAATGGTGGCAGTCTTGATCGGTTGCCAATGGATATGACCATAAACGCAGGAACTTTCTATGGTCTGTCATTTGTCAAAAACCAAACCATGATTCCTTATTGTGATTGGGTTATCTTCTCATGCATGCACTGTTCCTGTCTGATAACCTATCCCCAATAAGGATGTCTGGGTTTTTACCAATCGTCAGACTATAGTTGTTCATGGTCGTATACACTGACATCCGATCATGTGAATGGGGTTTTACAGAGCTTTCAATGATACAAAACAACTTTGTACTGAAAGGTAATAGTTTGGTACTTTTGAACAATTAATGTTCACTATTTACATCACACAGGATCTGTTTTATAGTGACTGTGCAATGTTATTACAGCCTGTACTAATATCACATGTCTGCTGAAAAACAGATACTGTGTGACATAAATAGTGAAGGGCCCCCACATGGTACACTGTACTCTACAGTGGCCCTCAGACGGTACAATGTGCGCCACAGTGGCCGCCACACAGTATAATATGCTCCTCAGTGGCCCCCACACAGTATTATATGCTACACAGTGGGCCTCCACACAGTATTATACGCTCCACAGTGGGCCCCCACACAGTATTATACGCTCCACAGTGAGCCTCCGCACAGTATTATATGCTCCACAGTGGGCCCCCACAGAGTATTATACGCTCCACAGTGGGCCTCCGCACAGTATTATACGCTCCACAGTGGGCCCCCACACAGTATTATATACTGCACAGTGGCCCCCACACAGTATTATATGCTCCACAGTGGGCCCCACATAGTATTATACACTCCACAGTGGGCCCACACACAGTATTATATGCTCCATAGTGGGCCCCCACACAGTATTATATGCTCCATAGTGGGCCCCCACACAGTAGTATATGCTCCAAAGTGGGCCCCCACACAGTAGTATAAGCTCCACAGTGTCCCCCACACAGTATTATATGCTCTACAATGGGCCCCTACACAGTATTATATGCTACTTACCAGCACTCCCATGAAGAGTAGGAAAGTAGCGGCCTCCTTCTTCTATCACTGCAGGCGCTGATGAATAACGTCATTGTGCCTGCGTCAGAGCAGAGGTCACACTCTGCTGTCAGTGTAAAGTGTAGCTGCGGTCCCGTGGACCCGCAGCCACCTGACGTTCAGCTCTCTGTACATTTGCACAACTGTGGAGCCGCCCGGGAATCCTGTACAGGATTCCCCATTAGTGAGTGTCCGGGAGCCTAGAAGGGGCGACGGCGTGCATGCCAACAGAGAGGGCTCTGAATGCCCCCTTTGGCATGCGTGCCATAGGTTCGCTAACACGGACATAGACTGTCTCAGAGCTGACTTGGAGGCCAGCCTAACCATGGACTCTAGCTCAGTCTTCTTACACTTTCCTACTTTCTTCTCCTAGCACAGGAAGGAAGAGCTTCACTGTCTCCTCCCTTTCCCTCACCAGAGGTTCGAAAGTCATAGGTGGTACCAATTACTCAGCTCACAGCCCAAATGGTTTGCTCTGTTAAAGGCACAAGTGCAAATTAAATAGACACAGGGGTATCAATGCTATACCTACAAGTGAATAAATGATCTATCTTATGTAGTGTTCCCAGTGGGTCACTACTTATCCAACCAATATCCTCTTTATCTTTGAGTGTAAATCATCTCTATGCATTAGTTTCTGTAGGTTAGACATAACTAAATCACACTTGCAGCCAGTTGAAATGGATTAAAGTTGACTCAACCTCTGTCCTGTGTCCTTGTGTGTACCACATTGAGCATGGAGAAAAGAAAGAAGACCAAAGAACTGTCTGAGGACTTGAGAAGCAAAATTGTGAGGAAGCATGAGCAATCTCAAGGCTACAAGTCCATCTCCAAAGACCTGAATGTTCCTGTGTCTACCGTGCGCAGTGTCATCAAGAAGTTTAAAGCCCATGGCACTGTGGCTAACCTCCCTAGATGTGGACGGAAAAGAAAAATTGACGAGAGATTTCAACGAAAGATTGTGCGGATGGTGGCTAAAGAACCTCGACTAACATCCAAACAAGTTCTAGCTGCCCTGCAGTTCGAGGGTACAACAGTGTGGAGTTTGCCAAAACTTACCTGAGAAAGCCAAAAACTTTTTGGAAGAATGTTCTCTGGTCAGATGAGACAAAAGTAGAGCTTTTTGGGAAAAGGCATCAACATAGAGTTTACAGGGAAAAAAAAGAGGCCTTCAAAGAAAAGAACACGGTCCCTACAGTCAAACATGGCGGAGGTTCCCTGATGTTTTGGGGTTGCTTTGCTGCCTCTGGCACTGGACCGCTTGACCGTGTGCATGGCATTATGAAGTCTGAAGACTACCAACAAATTTTGCAGCATAATGTAGGGCCCAGTGTGAGAAAGCTGGGTCTCCCTCAGAGGTCATGGGTCTTCCAGCAGGACAATGACCCAAAACACACTTCAAAAAGCACTAGAAAATGGTTTGAGAGAAAGCACTGGAGACTTCTAAAGTGGCCAGCAATGAGTCCAGACCTGAATCCCATAGAACACCTGTGGAGAGATCTCAAAATGGCAGTTTGGAGAAGGCACCCTTCAAATCTCAGGGACCTGGAGAAATTTGCCAAAGAAGAATGGTCTAAAATTCCAGCAGAGCATTGTAAGAAACTCATTGATGGTTACCGGAAGCGGTTGTTCGCAGTTATTTTGTCTAAAGGTTGTGCTACCAAGTATTAGGCTGAGGGTGCCAATACTTTTGTCCGTCCGGCCCATTTTTGGAGTTTTGTGTAAAATGATCAATGATTTGACTTGTTTTTCATTCTCTTTTGTGTTTTTTCATTGCAAGCAAAATAAATGAAGATATTATTACCAAAGCATTTGTGATTGCAATCATTTTCTGGAAGAAATTGAGTATTATCTGACAGAATTGCAGGGGTGCCAATACTTTTGGCCAGCACTGTAGCAATAGTCTGGAGTCAACTTATTGAGATCTATGGGAGAGTTTTTGAGACATGCTCTGTGTAGGGAGGGAGAGTAGATAAGTTGTGGCATCATCTAGTCAGCAGTAGATGCAAAGATCGGTGATATACTGTATGCTGTTGTCTATAGAGGTGTTATCTTCTATTGTAATACTGTCTTTTTTATGCAAATGAGGTGAATGCTGCAAAGAATACCCCTAACGAATTGCAAGTGCCAGTCTATTATTATAAAATATGTTTAACATAAAAACTCAGTTTAAAAGGTAGGCTATTTTCTGGTGACACATTTCCCTTAAATCCTAATGAAAAAAATATCTTAGAAAAATCCAATATTGCATTTTTATTTCAGAATGGTTTTTCTACATTTCAAGAGAATGTTTCACCACCTCCACCAACTTTAGTTCTTGGCATCCACTGATTTTCATGTGGTTGGAATTTTTCCTTTAGCCCCCACCATTCCTGAGCAATCCGATCATTTAGCTTTGGTGCCTGATAAACTAATTAGATTGTGGGTGGAATAAGTGTCAGATATCTACAGAATTGACACGGGTTATTGGAGCTGTGAATCCAAAGAGGAAATGGAATGGAATCCTGTTACTACTCAGTGCCTTGTCCTAATGAAAGGAGAGCAACCTCCTTGGGGGGTTATGCCAAATTCCCAAACCTGTTCCTATCCGGTCATGAGTAAAATTAATGTATCACCATTTTTTCCTTTTAATTTATTAAACCAGATAGTGACATATATCACTTTTTGTAATCTGTTCTTATTTTCCGATTGTAGATTTTTTTGTTCTATTTTCTGTACATGATTATAGGGACGGCCATCTTGCCTGAGCTTCTTCTCTGCTCTGTTAACAGCACTTAGTGATATGCTTTACAGGAGTTTTATAGTCATAGGCAGCAATAGTCTAGAGCTGACTTATCGAGGTCTACGAGACCGTTTCTAGACTTGCTTTGTGCAGAAGTTGAAGTAGATAACCTGTGATATCATCTATTGTCAGTAGTAGGTGACTGCTACAAAGAAAACCTTATAGAATTGACAAGTGTCAGTGTATTATAAAGCTTAGTGGCCAAAGTGAAATTTTCACAGTATAGTAGTTTTTTTTTCGTTCTGGTTGAACTTGAAGGACAGATGTCTTTTTCCAACCATACTAACTATGTAACTATAGTGATATGGAAAACTTAAATTATCGAAGATTATTGAAAAATAAGTTTAACATATAAACTTAGTTTAAAAGGTACTGTAGATCATTTTCTTGTGACACATTCCCCTTAAGTCCTAATGAAAAATATATCTTAAAAATCCAATATTGCATTCTTATATCAGAATGTTTACCCTACTCAATACCAAGCACAGCTCCATGCATTGTGTAGGGGTAGTGCATGCAGTACAGCCCCACTCACTGTATACAGGCCATGTGACCAATGAACATTATGTTGCTGACGTGTGAAACAGAAATGGAGCTCAGTCATCAGATACTAATGACCTATCCTAAAGATAGGTTATCAATATTAAACTTCCAGAAAACCGCTTTTAGGATGAAGCCCCACGTTGCGGAAACGCAGCTTTTTTTTTGTTGCAGCTTTTGCTGCGTTTTTTTAGGCAAAGCCAAGAATGGCTGCAAAAGAAATGGGAAATATATAGGAAGCCATTATACTTCTGCCTTCAATCCACTCCTGGTTTTCGCTCAAAAAACACAGCAAAATCTGCTGCATTTCCGCAACATGGGGCCGTAGCCTAAGAGAAGTTTCATCAGATTGTTCCACCGATCTAATACCCAACCAATAGTGAAGTGGACCAACCTCAGTAAACTTCTCTTTACTCTCTAATCTTAGGGTTTTTTGCTGAACTTACCCCAGTTCCTATCTCCTGCCATCTGGCCCCTGAACTTCATGAATATTACAAGAACCTGTATTTGGTTAAAAGGAGGTAAGAATTTATCCTGGTGATAAAGGATGTCCACAAATATTGAAAAACCATCTATTCTGCAGAAAGTTGACAACCCCACTAATGTATTACATGGATCTCCATCCCCACGTGGAAGTAGACGACGGCCAGCTGCGGCAATGCGACTAGCACAGCAGTTTTGGACTTAGTTAAAAATGAAAGATCTCCTGAAACCTCTCTGGGGTAATAAAACGTAAAAAAATGTGAAAGTTGTTTTGTCTCCAAGAACTAAAACAAAACCTGGTGTTGTAAGAACTCCACAGTGGGGAGCAACATGTGGAAATCCTGTCCCTGGAAAGGAAACCCCAAAGGTTTTATTGTGTTTTTTCCACCTTGAGCATCATGGGACGTGAAATATGCGACTGAATAAAGAACACCCCAACTTCATCTTGGTGTCCAGCTGCAGAACAATTAGGCTGGAATGCAGATTGTTTTCGAGCACATTTGACAGCTAACCACTGACTTGCAAAAAGCAAGATATAGGCCAAAGTCTGGTCTCGATTAGGTGACTTGAAGACTGCAGCAGTTACGCTTTGCATAATGCAGAACACTCTCGGCTTGACAGTCCCAGACAAAACAGAACTTTGATTCTCAGAACCGGCTTGAAGAGAGCTGAAATGTTAGCCACGTGCAGGAGCATTTTTTTTCTGTGTGTTTTAAAAATCAACAGAAGGTTCAGATTTTTTCCAGATTTATATCAATCCATACTACTTATGTCTGCAATATGTTATACGCATTAATAGGGGCGATATGTAGAGCCCCCGGTAACTGATACCCTAATGGAAGAAATCAACTACCAGTTAGAGAAATCTGCATCTGTTAACAAGAGTGAATATTAAAAAAACATTCTGCATTGTTTTATATATTGGTTTCTTATTGTACTAATGTAACCATATGTATAATACACTAAATCAATCTTCACTAGCAGAATACAAGTGCATTTCTGTGCCCATGTTACCACCATAAATCCCAGTCCAATTGAGGGTATAATGACCACAACTAATAGCATTATAGATTCCAATATTGCATATGTCCTGGAGATCATTTGCAGCTGGCTGTGCATTTAGGGTATATTCACACAGCTGAATTTAGAGCTGATTTTGAGGTGGATTCTGTACTGAATTGTTCAGATAGCAGAAAAAATAAGTATCATACTTGATGCTCCGGTGGATTCCACCCGATAACTCCCATTGAAGTGGATGGTAGACAGAAAAATTTTCCCTGGCTGGTGCGGAATTTGCAGATTCTGCAGAGAAACTTTGTCAAGCAGAAAAATTCAGCTTCAAATTCCTGAAATTCTACTGTGTGAATTTACCCTTACCGTGCAGGGACCAGGGTGGGGAAAATGAAGGCGACCATGTTGACTATTTAAATTAAAAGGGTTATGTGGGCAGTTACATTTTTGTGTACTAATTTGTGCCTAATGTGAGCACTCTTATTATTATACATACCGGGCCCCTGTTGCACTGATTCTCAAATTTGTAGATTGCTGTGGGGAGTCAGAAGTCTCCATGCTCTGCCTCTGCTGACTTATCCAGCTGTTGTCAATGTATACTAAAAAGAATGTGGATCGCACCCAGTTGAACCAAAGTTCCTAGGGCAGGGATAAAAAGAATTTCAGAGCCTGAGTGTTGATCCATACAAGACCTTTCCTCAGTTCTCCTCCAGCCACCTCTGGCCATCACATAGGGACGAGTATTCTTATCTCAGCCAAAAAGAACTAACATGGGAATAACCCGTAAAATAGGACCTTTTACCACCTCCAATAACTCCAATTCTTTGCATCCTTCAGTAGGTGTCACACCCCTGATTTTGGCACAGTTGGAATGTTTTATCTAGCCCCCCACCATTCTAAAGCAATCATTTCTTTTAGTTTCAGTACCCATGCCTACTTGACAGTAAATAGCCTAAGAAGTATTTCTGATTTCTAATGAATGGCAGGGGCTAGCAAAAATCAGTGCCAGAGTCAGTGGAGCGGCACCTATTGAAGGATGCAAAGAGCTGGAGTTGGTGGAGCTGGTAAAAGGTCTTCTTCAGCATTTTGTACAAAGTTCCATCTAATGTTACTGACTGTGTTTCCTATGTGACAACCCACAAATTATCAATTATTTGGTGGCTCAAAGATGTTGTTGATGGTGTATCTGAACATCACTGCAGTCTCTCTGATGTTTGGCTCACTAGATGTTGCAGTCTTATAACTAACAGGTTGTCAGGAGGTCCTTGGTTCAAAGACATGGCAGCTTTTTTCCAAAAATAACACATTCATATGTTGTTTGAGGTATTGCAGCTCAGCTCTTCCTACCTCAATAGAGCCAATCTGCAATACTAGACATGACTCGAGGACTGTTTTGGAAAGAAACCAGCCATGTCTTCAAATTCTGCACAACTTCTTTGCCTCAAATGGAGAAGACTAAAAATACTTCCATTGACTACCTACTTATCTCCATAAATTGTACTTTTAATGGTATATATTAACTTATCCTAGACATAAAAGTCGCTTCAAATGTTGATATACAGATGTGTCCATCCTTGCCTTAGCTAGAATTTGGGTAGTACTCTAATTGTGACAAGCTAGCAAAACCATTGACTGCAGTACACAACACAACCACTGGTAGGTCACATGTAAAAGATAGACATCTTGTGACTGAGTATCATGAAAGCATGTTTTGTTGAAAAGCTGGTCATCTCCTGCCACAAATCTTGGGACATGTTGCAAAGAGAAAAGGTAAGGAAGGGCATGTGTACACACCTTGCATACTGATAATGAACTGAGAACTCGCATAGTGCACTTATGATGTTACTGCTCCTTTATACATATACACAAGACAGTAACAATGTTGAATGTGAATGGAACCACTAAGGATCTACAGGAACATCTGGTGTTTTACACCTAGATTTTACACTGTAATGTTACTGTTTACATATGATCCAGGGAAAGATCTACAAAGACAACCTCATAAAAGAAATTTAGTTTTCTCTGGACTACAACATACGCCAAATTTACAGCACCTGCACAGAGAATGACGTGCCAAGAAGGAGCCAGGATCAAGTTACTTTTCACAGAAAACATACAGAATTTTTATTTTTTATTAAAGAACAAAGATCTTTTTTGTCCATACGACTGATCATAATTATGGGACTTTATACATTTGTAAGACCCTTTGAAATATTCATTGTGTAACCTGGAAACAATTTGAGACAACTCATCATATTAGTGCTTTTTCGAGGTACGCAATAAACTGATGCTTTAGTGCCTTAATCACATGAATTTTACTCGAGGGATTTGGAACCAAAAAAATTACTCCCGTTCTTGCTGGCTGAAAGATGGTAAAGAGGAAACGTGTTTCATAACTGAGGACCTTGTGCAGAAAAAACAAGTAAGAAAGAAAAAGTTGTTCTACGTAGACTTTTACAAGATGACTGAGTATTATAGTCTTCCTGTACAGACATTCTGGGGTCATGTGGAGATCACGCTGTAGCATCAGCATTCAGCTGCTTGACACAACTGGCAGCCAAGCAGAGTCTGTTTATCTCAATGAGTCCTACACTGGGCCTCACTCATCTCACCACATAGACAAAAAGTTCTCCTTCTATATTGCAATAAACATATTTTTTCTCAACTTTCATTTTTCTCAGATACTTTTTCAGTTATAGAGTGAATATCTGGATTTTTTTTTTTTTTTTTTTTTAAAATAAAATAGCTCTTTTCCCAAATTTCGCACTTCATTTCCCACAGCTGAAACCAGAAATAAATTATATGATGAAACAAAATTGGCCAGGTGGGATTGATAATGAAAATTCATCATTATAGTCTTTACTAATAAACAATAAGTTTATTTATTTATTAACAAACGTTTTGCTAATAAATTATATTCTTGTGCTATACACACACATATATATATACAGTACAGACCAAAAGTTTGGACACACCTTCTCATTCCAAGATTTTTCTGTATTTTCATGACTATAAAAATTGTAGATTCACACTGAAGGCATCAAAACTATGAATTAACACATGTGGAATTATATACTTAACAAAAAAGTGTGAAACAACAGAAAATATGTCTTATATTCTAGGTTCTTCAAAGTAGCCACCTTTTGCTTTGATTACTGCTTTGCACACTCTTGGCATTCTCTTGATGATCTTCAAGAGGTAGTCACCTGAAATGGTCTTCCAACAGTCTTGAAGGAGTTCCCAGAGATGCTTAGCACTTGTTGGCCCTTTTGCCTTCACTCTGCGGTCCAGCTCACCCCAAACCATCTCGATTGGGTTCAGGTCTGGTGACTGTGGAGGCCAGGTCATCTGGCGTAGCACCCCATCACTCTCCTTCTTGGTCAAATAGCCCTTACACAGTCTGGACTTGTGTTTGGGGTCATTGTCCTGTTGAAAAATAAATGATGGTCCAACTAAATGCAAACCGGATGGAATAGCATGCCGCTGCAAGATGCTGTGGTAACCATGCTGGTGCAGTATTCCTTCAATTTTGAATAAATCCCCAACAGTGTCACCAGCAAAGCACCCCCACACCATCACACCTCCTCCTCCATGCTTCACGGTGGGAACCAGGCATGTAGAGTCCATTCGTTCACCTTTTCTGCGTCACACAAAGACACGGTGGTTGGAACCAAAGATCTCAAATTTGGACTCATCAGACCAAAGCACAGATTTCCACAGGTCTAATGTCCATTCCTTGTGTTCTTTAGCCCAAACAAGTCTCTTCTGCTTGTTGCCTGTCCTTAGCAGTGGTTTCCAAGCAGCTATTTTACCATGAAGGTCTGCTGCACACAGTCTCCTCTTAACAGTTGTTGTAGAGATGTGTCTGCTGCTAGAACGCTGTGTGGCATTGACCTGGTCTCTAATCTGAGCTGCTGTTAACCTGCGATTTCTGAGGCTGGTGACTCGGATGAACTTATCCTCCGCAGCAGAGGTGACTCTTGGTCTTCCTTTCCTGGGGCGGTCCTCATGTGAGTCAGTTTCTTTGTAGCGCTTGATGGTTTTGGCCACTGCACTTGGGGACACTTTCAAAGTTTTCCCAATTTTTCGGACTGACTGACCTTCATTTCTTAAAGTAATGATGGCCACTCGTTTTTCTTTACTTAGCTGCTTTTTTTCTTGCCATAATACAAATTCTAACACTCCATTCAGTAGGACTATCAGCTGTGTATCCACCTGACTGCTGAACAACACAACTGATGGTCCCAACCCCATTTATAAGGCAAGAAATCCCACTTATTAAACCTGACAGGGCACACCAGTGAAGTGAAAACCATTTCAGGTGACTACCTCTTGAAGCTCATCAAGAGAATGCCAAGAGTGTGCAAAGCAGTAATCAAAGCAAAAGGTGGCTACTTTGAAGAACCTAGAATATAAGACATATTTTCAGTTGTTTCACACTTTTTTGTTAAGTATATAATTCCACATGTGTTAATTCATAGTTTTGATGCCTTCAGTGTGAATCTACAATTTTTATAGTCATGAAAATACAGAAAACTCTTGGAATGAGAAGATGTGTCCAAACTTTTGGTCTGTACTGTGTATATATATATATATATATATATATATATATATATATATATATTACTGCTATGTTACTGGCATTTCCAAATGTGACCTTGTCACTATATTCCTTTCAAAAATGTTCACCTATGATCTAATTTTTTACCGAATCTGGAAACCTTACTTGAGGGTTGTTTTTGTTACTGATAGTCTAAATATTAGATGGGATAGCCTTGAAGAGACAGACCTGTTGTTTAGATGCTTTTTAGAATGAATTATATGTCACATATACTTATGCTAATTCTCCTATGAGAGTGACATTCTGATGGCTGACCTCAGTTTTTGGGACATGAACCAGGCTTCTCCAATCCTTTCAGAAAGCCTCTGTGGCCACATCTGTGGTTTTATTTATTTCATTATTTCTCTTAAAATAAACTTTCATCTGCTTTTATCCACCTTTAAAGGGGTTGTCCAGGCAACGCGTCCCAGTTCTTTGGCTCCGGCGGTGTCTTCTGGAGTTCCACTGAAGCCGCTGATTGGCCTCAGTGGTTACGTGACCGCTGAGGCCAATCAGCGAAGGGCTTGCAATGTTACTACCTGTGACATCACGGGTCCTCTTCCTGAGGCCTGCTGAGGCCGCTTATTGGCCTTAGCAGTCAAGTGACCACTTAGGCCTATCAGCGGCTTCAGTGGAACGCTGGAAGAGACCCGGGAGACGCCGCTGGTGCAGAAGAACCAGGACGCGTGGGAGGAAACTGGAACAACGGGGACACGTGAGTATGCATTTCTTTTTTATCTGTGTCATTGCCCTCAGCTGATTTAAACGTTAAAAGGGTTGTCCATTTTTGCCTGGACAAGTCCTTTAAGGATTTATTCAGATCATGTTTTTTACATTTGTTTAATGGATGCAAAAAGGGATGCAAACAGATGGCCATCCATCTATATAGACTCCATGGATCAATTGCAGTCTGTTTTTTTTTTTTTTTTTTTTTTGAAGGACACAAAAAACGTAGTATGCCATACTTTTGGGTCCGTTCAAAAAAAACGAACAGCAATGGATCCGTTAGAGAATTCGCCACAGAAACCGCTAAAAATTGGTGGAGAGAAAAGTCATGCACTGACTTTTTTTCTGGTGCTTTCAGTATGAAAATGGCAGACCAAATTATTAAGTACTATTTTGCACTTGGTGGTGCCAGATTCTCTTTAAGCATATGAGAAGTTATCCTTCATTGCAATTTCTCTGTATTCACAGATGACAGTTTTCTATAGTATTGTAGAAACTGTAAATTGTGACTTTTCACCTCAGAGTCCTGGATAAATACTCAAGATATTGTCCTGTATTAGTATATATACACACCACCTTTAATAAATTATATCTTTCTCTGATTTTCCTAAATGGTCAAAGCAAATGTCATTCAGTATAATCTTCAACCATTAGAGTATAAATCACATTTTATTGGACAAATCTCCCAATGATAACATTTTTTTCTCTGTTCCAAATTATTCTGCAGAACAGAATTTCTAAACATTTTATAGGTTGTAAAGACCTGAAAATGGTCATTTGTTGAATGTGCAGGATTAAGAGGTCACATTTACTGAAATCAAAAGCGATTTCAATCAAAAACATCTTAACAGGCCAAGTCACATGTTAACATAGGAGCCCTTCATTGCTATCACCTTCACAATGCTTTCATCCACTGGATGCTGAATTTCTTTGCAGGATGTCAGAATAGTCTCCCGGAGCTGCTGTTTTGATGTGAACTGCCTTCCACCCTCATAGATCTTTTGTTTAAAGATAATCCAAAGGTTCTCAATAGGGTTGAGGTCAGGGGACGATGATGACCACACCATGAGTCTCTCCTTTTATGCCCATAGCAGCCAATGACTCAGAGGTATTCTTTGCTGCATGAGATGGGGCATTGTCATGCATGGAGATAATTTTGCTACAGAAGGCACGGATCTTCTTTTTGTATCATGGAAGAAATGTGTCAATCAGAAACGCTATATAATTTACAGAGCTAATTTTCACACCTTTAGTACCTACCAGCTCTCTCCCCATGATCCTGCCTTGCAGACGTCTCAGCCTTGTTGGGACATGGTGGCCATCTACCAACATCCACTACTCCATCCATCTGGACCATCCAGGGTTGCACAACACTCATCAGTAACCAAGACTGTTTCAAAATTAGTCTTCATGTATGTGTCTGTGCAAATGTTTCTGCTTGTGAGCACTGTTTAGGGGTGGCTGAATAGTAGGTTTATGCACAACTGCAAGCCTCCTGAGGATCCTACACTTTGAGGTTTGTGGGACTCCAGAGGCACCAGCAGCTTCAAATAACTGTTTGCTGCTATGTAAGGGTATTTTAGCAGCTGCTCTCTTAATCCGATCAATTCGTCTTGCAGAAACCTTCAACATTGTGTCTTTATCTGCACAAACCCATCTGTGCTCTGAATCAGCCATGAATCTCTTCATCGTACGATGAAGTTTTTGTGAACTATATAATATTTTCATACCTTGTCCAAGGCATTGCACTATTTGACACTTTTTGGCAGCAGAGAGATCCTTTTTCATTCCCATATTGCTTGAAACCTGTGTCCTGCTTAATAATGTGGAACGTCCTTCTTAAGTAGGCTTCCTTTAATTGAGCTCACCTGGCAAACTAATTATCACAGGTGTTTGAGATTAATTTTAGTGATCCAAAGATACCTGAGACAAAAAAAAAAATCCATAAGTTTAATTGAAAAACAAAAAAAAATGTAATCTTTAGGACACTTAATTCTGATTTGCATAATAATTTGGAACTTGGTGTACATTGCTTCTAAAGAAGAAATAGTTATTTTACTCCTTTTATAAAGCACCTCTTAAGAACCCAGTACAAATTTGGGCACCAGTCCACAAAAAACATATCAGAGAGCTGGAGAGAGTTCAAATAAGGGCAACCAAATTAATACGCGGTATGGAAGATCTCAGTTATGAAGACAGGTTGTTAAAACTATATTTATTAACCACAGACAAGAAAAGGATATGATGTTGTTATATAACTATGTATATTGTCCTTATAAAATCCAATGTAATAAATTATTATTTTTGCAGACCTAACAGGAAACAAAGGGCCAGTGCTCACTGATAAACGAAGTGGAAAACCATCACTTTACTGCCTGAATCGTGGTGGAACATGTGGGGATCAATTTAAGACTACATGCACACAGGTGTGATGATATCTGTCATCTGTGACCTCCATGGACCCTTGCGTTTCATTATTAGGACCTGTCCCGAGTTTTGCCTCCGAACAATTGTATGTATGGGGCCATAAGAAAAGAATAGGTCAGTGTGCTAGACATTAAAAACACAGCTAGCACACGGACAAAGCATGTTCGTGTTCATGGGGGCTGGGTAAGGGTGAGAGATCATTATCTTCATTCTTAATTTTCACTTTTTATCTTTATCTTGGTTTTACATCTCCGTCGGGATGCCTTATAGTATTGTCAGCTCTTAAACCCTTAGCTTGTCACTCAACATCCTGGCATGTTGGGCCCTTAAAGGAGTTGTCTGGCCCCAAATAGAATTTTCATTCTAATGACCTATCCACGAGATAGTTCATCAGTATATGATCTGTCGAGGTCTGTAACCCGGACACCACACAGATCATCTGTTCTAGCAGCCTCCAGGTGCCAGAAGCTGCTAGCAGACAAGATATCATATGCAACGCAGCTCACCGGAACCACCACTATGCAGTAGATGGGGCTGCTGCGCCACTCCTATTACTTGTATAGGATCAGTGCTGCACATGCCACCCATCCACTAGCAGCTTAGGATACCCGGAGGCTGCTAGTACAGATGATACAGTATGTGCAGGGTCATCAGTATGATCATTTTATTTGGGGCCGTAAAAACCCCTTTAATTCATCTCTATTCATGGTTTAAAAAGTTTTTCCACCCTAAGAGGTTGTTTGACCACTCCATTCACAGATTGAAAAATATATCCATATTCTGCTGCCAGGACCTACATAATTCATGTTCATAATTGACGTTTTACACCTGATAAGGTCTATCCCAATAACTGTTCCTTTAAAAATATGATACCCTTGACCAAATCTTGGGGACTGAGTTAAATGAATAAAAATCTTCAGGTACAAATACCATAAGGAGTTGTCCCGACAATTAAATAAAAAAAATAGAGTCAAAGTGGTGTAAAATAATAAAATTTCATACATTACCAATCTATCACCGTTCCAATTTTGATCCTTTTCAGGTTCCTCCAATGGTCTCTACCTCCTGGTACCTGTAGACACGCAGTCAATAACTGGTGACTGACCTCAATGAGTGATTACATAAGTGGTCATTTCCTGTATGTTGAGGGACCAGGAGGTAGAGACCAGCAGGGAACCTGAGCATAGGAGTGAGCGATCAGCCTGATCTGATTTTTATTATCTTATACCATCCCAAGCCTATAAAAAAAATAAATAGACCAGACTTATTTACTTTCGAGACATTCCCAAAGAATAAGACTTTTTGCGTATGTGTTCACTTTACGAGTGCATGGTATAAAACGTTGCAGCTGAGGCCATTTCCTAAGCAGATATTTTGCTCATATAAAATGCATTACGTCTTGTTGATATTCAATGCACAGCATAGCCAAGGCCAGTTTACGACAAGAAGCTGCTGCTGCTTGAAAGTGATTTTACTTGCTAACATTGCTGTACACAAAAGCAGCTCCCAGAATCTCCCTGACATCCTCTGAGCCCAAGATCCTTTGTTACCTTATAGAAATATCTGTCTTTGATAGTGTGAGAGGCCCCCTTCCCTGGAAATCTTTCCAAACAAGCTCAAGACTTATCTATTTACCCAGGCATGTGATTAATACACCGAGTCCACTCAGGTATTTTAGACTTATCTTTCCGCTCTCTCCACCGATCATGGTCACATTTGATTTATTTTATGGTTTTAACTGGTTTCCTTATATCATAATTGTGAAGTCTTTGAAAGTCCCACTGGAAGAATTGTTCCATGCAAATAAAGTTATAATATCCTAGAAATCAGGATAAATGGACGTCTGGCGGCGTGGACTATTCCTGGGACAGATGTGATGATAAGTAGAAGTGATAGATAATAGCACCATGTCCTATAATGGTTCACTGTTATCTCAGCCTCAAACACAGTATATTCTCTTTATAGCCCCTGTCATTCAAGTTGTTAGGGCTTTATTTGCTCTTTTTTTACTGAAGAATACAATTTTCCAAAGCCTTTCTGCCCTTATACCGATCACTTTCATTCAAAAATACTCCAAAGAGCTAATCCCTATGTCACAGAGTATCTACTGGGTCCATGGCAAAGGGGACCCCTATCCCCTTTTTGAAGGGCTATGTGAACTTACACATGGCTTCTCTTTTCCAGCAATGTGAACAACTGAAGGGGAAAGGACCTGAGGATCAGGACAATCTTCTTTCCTACAAAGTAATGGAAAGGGATGCGGCAAGATTTGGTATTCAACTGTTCATGTAGATGGCTAGTCAGTCGATATATATTGAAGCCAAAAATGCACCCTTATTAGTCAAGCCTGGGATAAAAGAACTAGGCCCCATGCACACCACTGCACTTATTTTCAATATACTAGCTGAAATTACAGAGACACTATACAGACCCATTCATTTCTATTGTCCTCTGCCCTCGACCATGTTTTCCAAGGGTCCATGTGAGGGCCGGGAATCTGGGCAACAAAATATGGAAAGGGTCCTAGTCCTGTCGGTTTCAAGATCTAGGCTCACTCATTCAAGTGTATGGGTTCATGAAAAACACGGACAGCACATTGATGCCATCCATGTGGTGTCTGTTCCGTTTTCACAAACCATATAGACCCTATGGCCATGTCCTTGGAGTCTTAGTTCATAGAGGATTTTGTTTCTAAGATCCTTGCTGACAGCACCATAGGAGTGAACAGGAAATCCTTGGCATACTTTACAAGTGAAAATACAAGGGATAGTGGCAGATATAAAGGTGCAGTCTTTAGGGAGGGTCTATTGATATCAAATGTGGTAAATGCATGAAGCTTGACCACATTGGCGCAGTTGTTGTACTAGCTCTTTCAGCTCATGAGAACAATATCTCTCAAGCAGAATGAGCGTTTAGATATTTAGGTTTTCGTTGAATTTGGTTGACAAGCTTCACAGATGTCACTCTTACTACATCTTGAGATGGTACTTTTTTTCCCCCTCGTTTGCACTTGGGAATTAAAGAAACAATTTATTGTCTTTAGGATTCTGAAATCTTTAAGCCTTTAGAATAGCAGCATTCTTCTAACATTCAGGGTCTGAAAAATTTTCTTCTGATTATGATTTTGTCAGATCTGAGTAAATCTGTAATGCTTTTGGAAGAAATAAGATATCAAGTTTACCTTGTCATCCAGTACGGTTGTATCTGGTTCTCTGATAAACCTTGGAGTTTAGGGATTTGTCTTACAGACACAATGGCCACTAAGAAGAACCTTTCTCAAGATTGTATCTGGACACCAGATTCTGAGAGAGGTACAAAGGGTTTTTTAGTTAGTCCCCTTAACACAGTATTAGAACTCCAAGGTGGTACATAATTGGAAATTTTATGATTTAGATGAGAAGGTGCATTCATAAAAGTGTCTAATCCAAAGATGATCTGCCAGAATAAAAAACTACCGAAATCTGTACTTAAATTAAAGTGTGCGAGGTCTCAGGCCTTTTCCAACTGCAGACTAAATAAAAAATTTAATCTTTGAAATGTCAAGTTCCAGAGGATCTGTGTAAGAATCCCCACACCAGGAAACAAAAGCTTTCCAATTCTTACAAAAAATAGCAAAGGTCAGATTTTTCCTGCAGTTTTGACTTTTTGGTGTTCTGATGGGTTCTAAGGCACAGAAGTCGGTACCATACTTTTATTAGCAAAAGGAGCTTTCTGAATCAATTTTGTCTGCTATTTCATCCTCTGTATAATTTAGGATGACGAGAAAGAAGAAAGAAATACAAACATTTTGCTTCAAATAAAGCATCCAAAGGCTTGTCTTGTGCAGTTAGAAAAGAAGTTAAAAAAAACTTTGGGACCTTCTGATTTTGTTGAGTTGCAAATTTGTGTGGGACACAAAAAGGGAACAACTAGAAGACTAGTTCGATCCATCCATCCATGGAAGATCTGTGCCTAGTTCTCCAAGATGTTTAGAACAACTTCCCTGCTGAGTTCCTTCAAAAACTGTCAGCAAGTGTACTGAGAAGAAGTGATGGAAGTCAAAGGGTAAAGGTCACACCAAATATTGATGGGATTTAGATTTAAATGTGTTAATAGTTTATTTTTTCACTTAACAAAATGAAGTGAATAAACAAGAGAAATCGAAATCCCATCAATATTTGGTGTGACCTTTGCCCTTTCTTCTGGTGGAAGTCCTCGCCACACGTGCCTCAGCTGCCTAAGGAAAGGACGTGGGACGTCATTACCTGTGGCACGCCTTGTTGCTGTTACTTAGGCCGCTAGTTGGTCTCAGTGGTCACGTGTGGTGGGGACTTCTGCTAAAACAAGATACTGGAGCAGAAGGACCACACCACGCTAGGAGACACCTGAGCACCGGCGAGTGTTTTTTTTTTTTTTCTTTTCACCTTTCCCAGCCTCATATAAAAGGTTATCCTGGACAACCCCTTAAATATGACTCAGTAACAACACTGTGGCAGAGCGTTAACTCCGTCAAATGGGTTTTCAACAACTTTTGTTGTCTTCTGAGATAGGTTATCACAACAAAGAACATTATGACGCTTAAACAGTGCTGCATCTGTACATTTGAAAATGGTGGTTTGCATTTCATGTTAGGACATAGCACATGGGTGGTGAATACATGGCACCTGTGTCCGAACTGGTGAGAGTTTTGTAGAAGCTGCTTTGGGTATTGTATAGTTATAGCTGGGTAACATGACGATCCGATCACTTTCAGGAAGGTGTTAAAGGAAATTCTGTAACTGGCACTCCATTGGAGAGGTTCTTTTGCTGTCATTCACACAGGAATCCTGCAGATATCACTATATTTTTTGGGGTTCCTCTTGCCATTTGGGTTGTGGTGGTCCTGTGGCAGGAGCTTTATATGGTAATTTTGTGTACTTTTGGTATCTTGGCATCCAAGAGAATTTTCTAGTAAAGTTATCATCACTTTAGTCACATTGACATGATGTTTTGCCCTGGTATAGCTCTTTAGATACATGAAGAGGTAGCACAGAAATCCTCATATCACGCTTTTGGTCGGTGCTATACCTGTCTGGATATTGTGATACATAAGCCAAAATTTAAAGGGATCACATTTATTTTACATTAAAATGTCACAAATACAGGTTAAAATTTCCCAATAAAAATAATTGAAATCTGAAAAATCTGAAAAACGTTTGTTGGTAAAATAGTTAAAGGAAGGTGCTTGTGCTATAAAAATAAAGTCTGTAAAATAATAAAGTTCATTGGTGAAAAGCCTCTAGGCGTATTCGCTTTGCATCGGCTGGATGCCTCAATGCAATTCCATAACGGAGCAACAACTCGATGTAAGGCGGCCAGTACTCGTCCTTTACTATGATATAGGGGTCATTGGGGGTGTTCATGAGCTGGTTGATCAAAGTCTGAAAAGTAAAAGGAGGAAAACAATTATTCAAGTATTTTACATTAAAGGGAAATAGACAAATCACTGAGGAGGTCGGGGAAGAATCACCAGTCCCTGGCGCCGCTTTCCATTCGGGTGTGCCATGCCTTCCCTGCAGGTAGTTCTGAGCTGCATGTGACCGCTGAGCCCAATCAGTAGCATCAGCAGCCACAGGAAAAAAAACTGGTGACATTGCTGAGTGACGTCACTGGGTCCTTTCCATCTACCACTGAGGCCACCAATTGGCCTCAGCGATCACATACAGCACAGGACTTCCTGGACATCCCCTTTAAGCATAAGCACATTTTCAGAGCAAGCCTATACACCTGAAGGGAAGGGGGATCTGTATGTGGCCATACATACACATTAGATTTAGGTCAGCTGAACCTGCCAAGTTAAGTCAGGATCAGTCAACAGAAATCACCAGATATGCACATGATCGTGATTTTGTGCATGAATTTCAATGCGGAAAATCCACATGGTAAACCATTGGCAATAAAATCAATCAAAAATTCTATTTCTCATGCACACAATGCCCTTTTTTCAGTGTTGAAATTGAGCTATGATGCGAATTTTAAAATCTACAGCATGCCAATTTATTTTTTTTCAGTACAAGTTTTTTTTTTTTTTTAAATATGGCTTCAAAATCCACATGTATGCAAATCTGCCCCCAAATCTATGCCAGTTGGTTCATATTTTCCATACATATAGATGCAGATTTCTGCATGTGAATCCTGATCATGTGCATGTACCCTTAACCATATGATAAAATTGTCTCTTTGTAATCACTACATTGTCTCAGGTCTGACAAGCTGCTCGGAGGGTACGTTCACATATAGGAACCTGCCACAGAGATTGTAGCAGGAAGCGGAAAAAAATCAGCGTCCTGCTTAAGCTTGCTGCAGATTAGGAGTCGCTGCAGATTGGGAGTCCCTGCCGATTAGGACCATTCATCTGAGTCCAATCAGCAGGGGAAAGCTGTGATGGAATACCGATAACCTAGCTAGGTTCACATATTCAGCCGTGGCATTGCTGCGATGGACTGCCAATGCAGGGCACCAGCATTCCGCCGCGGTGTTCCTCTGCTGATAAATGGGCCTAATTGGCAGCGAGTCTCGAGCCGCAGAATATGCGGCAAGATGGAGCAGGATGCTAATTTTTGTCAGCGTCCTGCTATGATCACAGCCTCCCGTTGAAAACATTGGGAGGCAGATTGGGGGCAAAATCCACCCCCAAATCCGTGGCTAGGTTCACAAGGCTACTTTATATGTCCAGACACCATCTGCACAGTAAAGGACACTGACTGGTGACGGCTCATACAGCTTTATTATGTGTAATGACAGTAACCTCTATTACAGAACTGTCTGATCATTGTATAAGCAATGCTACGTCTGTTGCCGTCCCCGCTACCTCTTGTGTCACCCCCTCTACCTCATAGATTGTAAGCTCTTGCAAGCAGGGCCCTCAGTCCCAGTGTGTGAATTGACTATTTCTCTGTAATGTATCTTTTTGTCTGTACTTGTAAAGTGCTGCGGAATATGTTGGCGCTATATAAATAAAATGTATTATTATTATAAGGCTAAGGCTAGGTTCTCACGGCAGAAAATGAAGAGAAGTTCCTTTTCATTTTCCGCTGCTGTATTCAGACGCAGGACTGCCATGACGGAATGCCAATGCTGTCACAACTTTCCACTGCTGATTAGGCCCAGATTATTGGGCCTAATTGGCACAGACTCCCGAGCCAAGGAATCTGCAGCACGATCGAGCAAGACGCTGATTTTTTCCGCAATGGGAGGCAGATTTGGTACGGAATCTGCCGTGGATTCAACGGCGGAATCCGCTCCTGAATCTGCAGCAGATCCCAACTGCATTCCTGACCCAAATAATCTATGGTCAGGAATGCAGAGCTAAAAGTGACTGTGAATTTTGCCCTTCCAATTATGGACATGTTTACCAGCAATGAATTGGTTCTGAATTACTGCCTCATAAAATAGCTTTCCCCTGGCAGATGAGAGATTACACATTATTTAAGATCTTTTGTTAATAGACTTGTCCCTCTTATCTCAGTCAGGTCACAGTGACCCACTAGTTGGTATCCATGAAGAAACCAATGATTCTACACAATACACTCACTAAGACCAAACTGAAATTTTATGTGACTATTATAGGTCATGTGGATGAGAATGGATAACTGATGAAAATTCTTCTACAATAATCTTGTATAGTGTATTCCTACTATACTGCATTTATAAGACAAGAATAAAAAAAAAAATGACGTGTCTCTACAGTACGTGTAGGACCTGTCACTTCTCCTGACATGTTTTATCTGCTTTGCTAATAATATAACAATTTTTGGGGCATATTTTTAAGGAGGTTCCTCTGTATCTACTAGAGATTTATGAATAAATTGACAATCTTGGTGTTACTAGTTGGGGGTGTGTTTTATTACATAATACGACCTTGTCCAATTATTACTGATTGTGTAGGACACACCCCTTTTAAAAGAGGAATGGCCCAGTTGTCAATTAATATTGCAGATTTCTAATGGGAATAAACAGAGGAAAGGAACATCTCAAAAGTTCTAAAGAACAGATGCTCAAGAATCAATACAAGTATTTAATAAAGCAGACATGTCAGGAGAGGCAGCTGATCCCCTTTTTACTATCAGCACATATTAAGTCTGAATTACTGCATGAACACCCAACACAATGCAGTCATATGGCTGTTTGGGTAGTTAAATAAGAATATTTGTCCATTACTAAAACACTACAGCAATTTTCATCATGTCATAGTTTACATATTACATTTTTTTTTGTTAGGGTACCCACATGATTTTTTCGTCTGTATTTTTTGTGTTTGTTTCTTTTGCATTTATACTTTTTTATGCGCTGACCCAAAAATAAATCAATTGTGATGTCATATCAGCTGTAGTCATTGCGATACATGTCAGACTAAGGCCACGTTCAGACTCAGGAAAATGAAGAGGAATTTGAGACAGAAATCCACCTCGGATTCCTCTTTATTTTCCGATCCCTGGCTTTGTCATTGTTTAGGCCCAAATGAATGGAGCTAAACAGCGGGGAGTCTCGAGCCGTGGGCTTTCTGGCTGTATCAGTTGTGGAATCTGCTACAAGAACGAGCAGACTCCACCGTGTAAACGGGGCCTCGGTCCTTAATGTCATATGTTTTGTACCTTAAAATGGATAAGACCCAGCCAAATGAAACTTAGGACACCATTCCCAAAACCAAAGGCTTCCTTCATGTCCTTCAATAGACTGACCGCAGCTCATTTCCCATTCACTTTAAAGAGGTCAAATCAAGTTATGAATTTATCCTCTATTGATAGGATAAGGGATAACTTCATGATCGGTGGGAGTCTGACCACTAGGACCACATCAATCCTGGAACGGGTCTTTGGATCTCATCAGGACAGAAGAATCAGAGCCCCATTCTCCAGATCGATGGTAATTGGACAGCTGGGACCCCCACCGATCATGAATTTATCCCCTATCCTATGAACAGGCTAACTTCATAACGTGATACAACCTCTTATATGGGAGCAATAGCATACACAGTCACTACCAGCGCACATGACCTGTCACTTCCAGCTTCATACACTATGCTTGAACACTTGCAAGGATAGACCTTCAATATACGTTTTGTAGAACCCCTTTAAGAGGTGTATGCCTCTTAATAAATTACAAGCAAATTACTCCAGTGCCTAGTTAATCAGGAATGGCGTATGTGATACCAGTCTTGATGAATTCCCCTTTATGTCTGACTGTAGAAAAAAGTTTTAGTAATACATTATTTAATTTTACCTCTAAAATAGTATGTAGACGTATCCACTGGACAGGAGGTTCTACAGAGACACCCTAAAAATATTTTAAAAGAGACACACATGGCATTAAATGTCATAAGTCACATATTCATACTAAGAAGGTCATGTTTACCATAGGTTCTTTTGGTGAAATAACTCTTGTATGTCAGGGAGTGGCATGAACAGCAATATACAAACATCACTGCATATCTCCCAACCATCCCGGATTCAGCAGGACAGTCCTGGATTCCGGGTCCTATCCTGCTGTCCTGGTTGGCTGGAGGTATGTTCCTCTCCGGATGCAGATGAGTTGCATACAATGATGAAGCAGAGAGCAGTCCGCTCCCTGCTTCACCATTTGATCAGTCTTTGCTCCGGGAGCCGTAGGCGCCATGTGATGACATCACTCACTTCGCACCTGCAGCGCCCTGAAGGCTCCGGACCAGAGACTGCTGACAGAGCAGCAGGGGAGTGAGGAGAGGTGAGTAATAGTGTTTTTTATGTTTATTTGCTAGAAGAGGGACATAACACTGTGGGTGTAGCTGGAGGGAGACATTATACTGTGGGGGCAACAGGAGGGGGACATTAAACTGGGGAAACTGAAGAGGGAAATTATACTGTGGGGGAAATGATAATATGGTGGCAGCTGGAGGGGAAAATTATACTGTGGGGGCAACTGGAGGGACAAATTGTACTGTGGGAGTAGCTGGAGGGGGGCATTATTCTGTGAGGGCAACTGGAGGGGTTGTAGTATAGGGTGAGTTTAGGGGCATTATATGTGTGGGGACACAAAGAGAAATGAATGGGCACAATCAAAGTGGAAGTGGGTGGGGATAAATAGCTCAACACACATTCTGTCCTTTTTATCCTTTCAAAGTTGGGAGGTATGTCACTGTCATATTATTGTCACCTTCACACCCATGGAGAGGGCAATTTTAGTAACAGATCAGGTAGGGCTGTGGAGTCAGTTTTGGGTGGAGTTGCAGATGGTAAAAAGTTACCGACTCCGGCTTCAGATTAAAATGATTAATTATATTACACAATTATTAATATTCTATAACTAGATACATAGTTTATTACATAATTACTTTCAATAAAATTCAGTCACTGGCTTTTTAATGAATTAGAGGATCTTTACTGCTTCTGTCTAACCATGGCTGTCAGCCATATAGGAAGGAGTTGGAGTAAGGTTGTGGGAAAATAGATGAGTTGGGGTTGGTGGTTTGGCCTATCAGTAATACGCTGCTCATGCAATTTCACAATATAAAAGGAACCACAACTAGATCCCGGGGAAAATAGCTGATTTTGAGAGAAGACCCCACCAGCCATTTCCCCTGCAATTGCCTCTGCAGGAGAAATGTAGTATTACATGGCTGACCAGATAATAAATGGCCGCCTTGAGTCTGCCAGAACAGGAGATGTTCCTAATGTCCTAATGAGAGGCTCTTCCTTACGGTTCATGGAGAGGCAGCCAACATGATGTGCACAGGCTAACCATAGAGGACTACGCAGAGGCCTAGAGTGTTACGGATCTTTTGTTCCATAAATACCTTTTTCTTCTTGACACTCCTTTCATGCTCCTCAGGAAGAGGAAAGTGCTCCTCTAAGAACTCTCCAAATGCCGATAACAGTTCTTGTCTATAGGCTTTCAATTTCTTAAGTTTATTTTTCAGGTCTTGAAATGCACTTTGAGGAAGACAATAAATAAAGTTGAGATGATTTGTCATTTTCGTTATTCTTCATTGACTTTAATATGTAACACGAGGATCTCACAATGTGGGCAAAGTCTACATTACTATAATTTCATGGAGGTTGAGAAGGTTAACACAACTTACACCCACTTCTATGCTTTTAAAAACATTATACTGTATTTAAAGGGATCCGAAAGCTAAACGTCATCTTCTCTCCTTTCACTGTGCAGGTAGTTATCAGCCATATGTGACTGATCTGAGCTAAAGAGACAGCAGTCAGATGGTTAGGTTTTCTCCCGACTGCTGTCAGTGTCTCCAGGAGCAGGGAAGGAGTTTCCGGTGGATCCCCTACACCTTCAATGGGGGCACTACAGGGATATTGTATTGTGTGGAGGCCCTATAATGTATAGTATCATTACCACTGTTTGTGGGCAGTAATGGGGTGTTATACTGTGTGGGGACACTAATGGGGTGTTATACTATGTGGGAACACTAAGGAGCATGAAACAGTGTGGGGCACTAATAGCTATGGGGACATTATATTGTTTGGGTGCACCAATGGGACATTATACCATGTGGCGTCAACTAAGGTACCATTATACCATATAGGGGCACATACTGTGTGGGGGCACTAAGGAAGCTTCATCACAGTATTCTACATTGAGAAAGGCACTATTATGGAACAAACAGTGTGGCTAGTGGGTATGGGCAGGACTCGAAGGGTTTAGAGGCATGTCTTAGCATATGTAAATACTGGACAAGTTGAGCTCGGACCTTCACTAGATAGCAGACCCGGGGCAGAGGATCTTTACTAAAAGTACTTGCCTACCCTGCTATAGATCAATGTCTGCTTTTCTAAGAAACCTAGTGACACTGTCTGGGATTAAAGCTAAGTCAAAATATCTCATCCAAAAGGAAGAGAGACCCATCTGCAGACAGCTGTCCTGAGGTCATTGTTTCCCATCAGTTTGAAGCAGGGTACTTGTTTGACTGAGTGTGAGATCACAGATGTGAGTCAAAAGAGGTACTATGTCTCCTTAGAGAGATTGCATTTGCTGGCCACCTTTTTGTGTGTAGAGTCTTACAGACCACATATGCTCTACTGGGAATTCTGGGAGAAGAAAATGCAATGGCTTACTACAAAAAAAACATGGCTTAAGATGTGACATGATGAACCAAAATTTTGTCCCACTTTTTGGCATAAACTAACCCAATCAATAGGTGGTATATACTTAGACAAAGATTTATTACCAGATTTATAATACAGCATGACCCACTGTGATAAATCTGGCACATTGTTAGACTGTTTAGTCTAAGATTACATTGTCTATTAGTCAGGATTAGTAAATGTACCCTATTGTGTAAGAGGAGGACGTCATCTGCTGGAGTGTAGGTTCTGCAAGTCAGCTGTAGCTGTCACTTTGTTGGAATTTCCAATTTCACATAAAAGTCAGTGTGTCAAAGAGTTTGCACTTTCAAGTGAAGGGAACTGCTTCAGTAAAAAAATTTGTGAGAGATTCTGGAATTATTCTGGAATTATTTTCATGCTGGAGCATATATCCGTATGTGGCTAGTAGGTATAGTATATATAAGACATAAGAGGAAATGTATCAAACCAGAAAACTGGCGTAGAGGGATGATATTGTGGTGCACATTTTGCGCGAGGCCTTTTCCTGCGTCAAACATGTACCACAGCCCCGGGTTCGGTGCCACGTTCACCACATTGTGTGAATGCAGGCAAAGTGGAGCAGGGATGCCCCGGCCTTATATATTCTTTATAATTCACGCCAGTTTTCTCATTTGAGTTATAATGGAAATCTACGCATGTTTCCAATCTAGCCCTGTGACATACAGGTGATTTAAGAGGAGGCCGCAGCCACTTCAAAAATCACTAATATGAAGTCGGAGGCACCAGTCGAGGCCATTATTACGGCTGGTGTACGATACCAAAGTCATAATAAATCTGCCCCATACAGTACATACGTGCACATTATAATGCTGAATAGAAAAGATGAAGAAGAGCAAAAACATATAAATTGGTCAAGATTAAGGTACAGTCAGCAAATACCTTTTCTCAGAAATATTTTCACTCTGATTTTTCACTTCCTGTAGCTTTCCTTTTAGCGTTTCCAATACTTCCTCCTGTTCCGCCAACCAGCGCTGCTCTCTAAGAAAAATTAAAGCAAAGTTTCTTTTATATTCATATTTAATTCCGTTTCTTGAATCTCCATTTCTATTGTAATAAGTCCATCTATTTTCCATGAAATAACAATTCTGGGGCATCATTTTTAAAAACACTACATTGTGCTGCCCCCCTAATATTCTTTCTGGAAATGTATGACTACATTAATAACTAGGTGTTACCATGCGTCTTGTCAGTAGGGCATGTCCCTCCACAGTAATAATGATGAGACAATGTCATAATGTGTGGACACATATCCTACTTACATGGGTAATGATAACATTCAGGCTAGGTTCACACTTGCGCTGGGCTCCTTGTCATTTGGATCCGCCGTCCACTAAAACAGCTGTTACCCGCAAACCCTATAGACTATAATAGGGTCCGCCGGGTGTCTGTCGGGATTTTGCCGTTTTTATACTGAAACCAACAGAGAAAATTCCTCTGTGCAAGACTTTTCTCTCCACCAATTTTCTAAGATTTGTGCAGCGGAGTCTCCAACAGAAACTCTGATGCAGATGTGAACCAAGCCTTATACATTGCCAGGAGGTATAACGAAGGAATGACAAAATGCAGAGTTCTACCAAAAGATACGTAGAGCAAGTATAAGTATTTACCAAAGCCGATGTGCCTGAAGAAGTGAGAGGTTTTATTTAACCAGTGCCTAGGTACCTTCACAAACTTACTTAAAGGGGTTTTCTGGGCTTCTGAGACTAATAACCCATCCTTTGGACAGGTCATCAGTCAGCACAGTGGTGCTCCATTCTGCATTACAGGCCATGTGACGTTCATCGGTCACATAGTCTGATTGCAGCTCAGCCCCACTCAAGTGACTTGCCCATCAGTCACATCCAGGGGGAGCCTAAATGAAGAGGCAGGAATTTTCTGGGATTTTCAACTGATGGCCTAAATCTATAATAGATATTCAGTGTAAAAAGGGAGGTCCCAAAGTCAGTTTCCCATAGATTATACTTCATGAAAACTATCCCTATAAGGGTGTTTACGCAGAACATCATCTGCAATAAAAAAAAACACCTGTTGCCGCTGCAGAATTTGTAGCAAATTTTTACGTTTTACATGCAGATTTTGATTTAGGATCTGCCACAGATCTCACCCTAGAAATTGCAAAAGGGTGAAATATGTAGTATAAATCCACAATATAACGGCATGCCGTGCTACTACAGTAATACACTGAATTTTCTACCTGCAATTACACAACAGACAATCCACGTTGTATCCATACATTGTGGACATATGCTCAGAAAATATCTGTTGCAGATTTTGCTGCAAAATCAGCATGTTTTACATGAGGAATAGATTGCAGATTTGCTGTGTATATTACCAATATAAGTAAAGGGGTTTTGCCATATTAGCAACTGTGTACATGGGATAAGTTGCATATGAGTGGTGTTGTGACTGTTGGGGTCCCCTCAATTATGAGAATGGAGGTGTTTTGATACGGGGTCTGAATGGAGTGGTGGTTGGACAAGTGCCCCGCTGCTTCATTCATTTCAATGGGACTGTTGGATGAAACCAAAGTACAGTGCTCGGCTAGCTCCGCCAGTCCCATTGAAATGAATGGAGCAGCTGAACCACCGCCCCATTCAGAATGGGGAGCAAAAACACCCCTATTCCCGTGACTGGAGAGAGGGCTCAGTGGTCAGATCTGCATTGATCTGTAACTTATTTTTTATCCCATGTTGTTGCTAAGATGGCAAAACCCCCTTTAAATCCACACCACAGGTCAATTTCTGCCCAGATTCTATGCAGATGTTTCTGATATTGTGTAGATGAGATTTAGCTACACCTCAGATACTTTTCTGCTCCTGATAAAGCTGAAGATTTTTCACTGTGCAAAATTTCTGTCCTCAGTATCTGTCCTTTTAATTTCAGAACACTGATGCTGGTAAAACCATGTGAGTAATGTAACGTTCAGTGGATCTGACACTGAAATACACTGGAGAAAGCCTGTACAGTCTGACAGGACAGACCATAGAACTTCTGTAATTAAATCCTGTCCACACATGGAGAATTGCACTTCTGATGTAAGTGACGTCTAGTCCTGGCTCACATACAAGTCTGTCTGTGCCAAGAGGAGCATCCATGTTCAAAGTATGTTAGCCATATGTCCACAGCATTTCACAGAAGTGAGAATTTATCATCCTATGAGGCTACTGGAATCCACAGAGATCACGGCTCGTCTCTGGAGAACCTTCCAGCCAGAGGAGCCTGTAACACATTTTATACTTCTACAGGGAAAACCAAAGAATTCTCATTTTCTCAGAATTACTAGAAGACAGAATTCCTACTTTTCCAAGTCGCTCTTCAGCTTCTTGTTCTCGGCCCGAACTGTAGAAAGCATCATCTCAAGGTCTCGATCGACAATTTGCAGCTATGAAGAGAAAAATGGTATACAATATTTTAGTATATAACATGCAAGGAGGAGAGTTATATAACAATTACATGTGTGTATATGAACATAGATAGATAGATAGATAGATAGATTTTTACACACACACTACAGATCTAGCAGAGTTAACTCAACTTGGTTAAACTGCTGCAGTGTCATATGTTATCACAAAAGGCAACAAAAAACAATGAAAAGTCATTGAACAGTGTTTTTCCAATGACTTTACATTGTCTTTTGTTGTCTTCTGTGATCACTCTACAGCTGTTCAACCAATTGCAGAAGTTCGGGTTAACTCTGCTACATCTGTATAACATGCTAACATAATTCTATTGAAGTCAGGTTGGGGTTCTAGTCATGCTTGGTTATAAATCTACAGTTTTGTGTCTACAGCTCCCATGGTCTAGGAGTCTCCAACACTTTGATTATATACATTCAGGAGGTTAGCAATATAAGGAAAAACCTGCTAGTGGAGAATGGCTCTGACCTTAAAGGGTGGCAAAACTGCTCATGATATTTGGTCAAGGTAGGGAAAAGGAAGTGACATAGACGACATTTAGCTTGTAAAATTGAACTATGATCCTCCTGCCACTGTTCCTGTAAGTGCAATGAAGGCAGCCTTTCACACTGAAGTGCTCCGAGCACTGTACATTAAGTTGCTCCACAGTGGAGTGGGTCTATGATGAGGGCCCACCTCTGTTGTGCTTGTGAGGGAATCTTTTTTTTTTTTTTTTTTTTTTACAGCTTTTAGTAAAAGCATGACCAAAAGGCAGGGGTGTAGCTATAGGGGGCCACAGGTAGTAACTTCTATAGGCCCTAGAGCCTATAACAACATAAGCAGACACCAGTATTACAGATTACATACTTTCCATTACAGTATATAGCACTACCAGGCATTGTGGGGTTAATGCAGCATCTTGTGCCCAGACTTTGCCAACATTTGGCAGTGGAAGGTAATGATAAAGCCGTTACACAACGAATCTCATAAAAAGTCCAGTCAACTATAGGAAAAGTTGGTGTGGATGGAAATTGAACAGAACATATTGGAAAAACTCAAAGTAAATTGTCCGTTTGTTTAATTAAATATAATCAGCTTTTCCTCTGCAGTCTGAGCGCGGTATAAATCCACCATGGAGATGGCGACATCTGTCAGCAGTACATAAACCAAAAGGAAACGTGTCTAATTATCCATACAATAGGAATTCTGGATGACGTCAGGAGCCACCTAGTTATTGCTCTATTTCGGGATACAGCTTTTAAGTTTGATGTGGTGAGACCCATTAAGGATGTCAGAAGTCTTCTAGGTAATGACTCATGACACTGGACCAACTCCAGAGACCGGTCAAACCAAGGTCTGACCAGCCTGGAGCAATCCCTGCCCAGATGTATTAGGAGAGCGAATCATCGCTGTAGAGAAATCTTATTTCCTCTCCAGCGCCATCTACAGTTCACAATCCCATTAAGAAACATATTTAAGAAAAAACTGTTTTCAGTGGGATCTGCTGACAATGTAATGTGAATGAGCAGCGCAGACCCCTCAGGTTATAACAACTGCTAGGGAAGAAGGCCAATCCAGCTGCTTACCCCTCCACAGAAATTGAGGATATGTTGGGATGACAATCTGCTACTTATACCCCCAGGATTCAATTGTGAACTTAATGGTACTTTATTTACACCGCCATATTTTAAAGGGGTTGTACAGGACTAGAAAACATGGCTTCTTATTTTTTCACAGGAGGTGACATCATATATGTTGGACCCATGGTCCTACTGAAGTTCAGTCTCATTCATTTTAATGGGACTGAGCTGTACATTGCCATGTGAACAGCTTCCTGAGAAGAAAGCAGCCATGTTTTCTAGTCCTACACAACCCCTTTAACAGGCAAAGGCAGGCAGCGGTTCAGGTGTATCAACACCCTTCTTCAGGCTGAGCGTTCACTCTATGTAGGAGAGGCAGCACTCGGCTATGTTTGTCCATCTTGTAGACATGAAACCTGCCTCTCCTATACAAACGGGACACTCCGCTGAGGAACGGTGATGCAACACCCAAAACGTCACATATCTTAATCTATTAAAATATTGCGATGGAAATAAAGTACCATTAATTGTAGTGCCGTCTCAGCTTCTTACTGTATATATAAGGACCTTGGACATGTGTTGAGGGTCCTAACTGTAGCACCGCCACCAATCTGATGTTGACAAGTAAGGATACATCATCAATATCATTTATCCGAAAAACCCCTTTAAGGGGTTGGCTTGGATTTGGAAAAAAATGCCTGCTTATTTTTTGATCTCAGAAAGAGCACCACCATGAACCATGTGGTCAGTCTTGTATTGCAGTCCAGCCCAATTCACTTTCTAATCCTAAACAACTCCTTTACTTTTGCACCTGTGCACAATCAGCCCATTACATGGATTCTTGTACTGTCATTCTGAGGGCCTATCTGTAGGATAGGTCATCAATATCAGATCAGCAGGGGTCCTACTCCTGGCACCCCCACAGTGCAGTAGCACTCAGGCTATCACTATGGCCCTTCACGGTTTACCATGCACATCACCATACACTATGCAGGGGATATGCACCATACTTCAGCTTACTGCTGCTCTGTCCCATTCAAATGAATGTGATGAAGCTATGTATAGCACCAGGGATAACCACTACGAAATGTAAGACATAGTGCCTGCTACTTAGAGGCCACAGTGCTTGCCAAAGTTCTGCATCCTCCTCAGATAGCTGATCAACAGAGGTGCCAAGAAGATATTTTCTTAGATCTCTGTATTGTGCTATTCCTCTGTATCTCCTCCTGGAAATGAATTATAAATGGGCATTACTATACTACCAATGCAACACATTCCCACCCAACAAACGCTGACAGAGTCAGGATACGCTCTACTGACTATGGGAATAGTAACACCCTGTGGTCAATTTGTTCATACATTTCCATGAGCAACAACCGAGGAATAGCACAACGTAACGTTGTAAGATAAGATGTTCCAGCATTGTTATTTCACAGCAGACATGTCTGATCATGCCTTTCCATATAGATTTGGGCACCTTCCCATCTGTCCTCACTTAGGAGGATGGCGATGCTTCCGTTTTACACATAATACCCAGGGCAGGAGCTTCTGAATCGGACTTTACCAGCTGCAATGCCTGCAGTGAAGTCAAGTAACTGTAGGTAATAGTGAATAAAAGCTGAATGTGAATATACGGCATGATATCATGGCCTCTGACGGGTGGCGGGCTTCATCAGGTTGTTTCCAGTGATAATAAAAGCAAACTGTATTTTTATGAACTGTGACATGAGCTCATGAAAATACGGCATTAATGTGTCGTGTTGCATTGTTACAGCAGAGCCGGCTACAACATTGACGTCAGCCAGCACAGTATGTTTCTGGGTAATTTACAGCTGGACCGCTACGTGGAGGCGGCGGGGGGTGCGGGGAGGGGGGCTGCGTCAGGCTCTACTTATAGGAATGATCCTGTGGAAAAGACAACCTAATCAATAAGTATTTTAGCAGCAAAAAAATGGTTCATATCCTTCCTAATGCGAGGCTGCCAATAAAACAGGCTGCTTATGGGAAATCCAATGAGATGGTTACCTCTTCTTTTCCAGCGGCTAGCAGAATATCCTGGTTGTTGGAGATTACTAAGAGACATAAAACAAATAGCAGTGAATGTTTGGGATGTCATGGCAACATATTGACAGAAGACGACTTCTCAATTTCCTCACTGTCTGTGAAATCAGGAGCGGCGAGCGGAGCCAAGAATGACAGCACCGGCCGCAGTGTTGGACGTGACAAAGCCATTAAGGATCTCAATCACCGAGGCTTCTCCTCTGCTAGGTAGATGCCATTTTCCTAACCACTGCTTCGTGATGACCCCGGAAAAACTGCTTAATGTGATTTGCACTTGCAATCGCTTAGATGGTGGAGGCTGATGTAATCCATGCCTCAATAAAAACCATTACTGTCTCCAAATATTTATGAGGTCATCAGAAGCAATGGAAATGCTACAAGCAAGTGACCTGCCGAGGATAAAAACACACATGTAACTTAAAGAGGAGCTGTCACCTCTAAGGACATGCCTGTTTTAGTAGATACTTCTATTCCCCAAGAAATTATAATTCTGGAGCTTTATTTAAAGGGGTTATCCGGTTTCTAAGGTTGATCAATATTAGATCTGCGGGGGTCTGACTCCCAGGACCCCCGCAGATCAACAGTACAAAGGCAGTACAGGGTACCGAGGCAGGAGAGAGGCGCTGCTCACACTCTGTACAAACTGTAGGGGCGAGTGTAGGAACTGCAGTACTGTCCCACTGAACTCAGTTTGTATGACAGGTGAGCAGCACGGCTCTCCCGCACTTCCTCGGAACGGGTGATTTTCAGGGGTCCTGGGTGTTGGACCCCCACTGATCCAATATCAATGGCTTATCCTAAGGATGGGCCATCAATCTCAGAAGCCGGATAACCCCTTTAAAATTCTGCTGCTGTGCCATTCCTCTGCTGTTCCTCTTGGAAATGTATAAATAAACTGACAAGTGGGTTTTTCCATTTTCTTTGCCAATAAGACACTGTCAGCACTGACTGGACAATGTCAGTGTTAAGGGACACTACCCCAACTGGAAACAGCCAATTGTCAATTTATTCATGCATTTCCAGGAGGTATAACAGAGGGACAATATAAATGTAAATGTAAAGTTCTAAAAAAAAAAAAAAAAAATTCTCCAGAGTTATTTTAGGCTGAATTCACATCGGCAATGGGTTATCTGTTCTTCTGGTTCCACAACAGTCTTATGACAGGCAACAATGAATTCTAAAGGATCCCCATGTGACTATAATGGGGTTAATGGGATCTGTTTTTTTGTTTTTGTACAGACATTGCCAAACAAAAAACTTGTGCTTCGTTGTCCAGAGTTTCTGTCGGACTCCAACGCAGATGTGAATGTAGCGTAATTGAGAATGGAAGTATTAAACAGACGTGTCAGAGGCTGACAGATCTTCTTTAAGACCAGAGTAGAAAGCAGCTTTAGGCCGAGGCCACACATTGCAGCAAAGCTGCATTTTTGCTGCAGATTTTGCTGTGCTTTTGGGCCCAAACCAATAGTGACTTCAAAAAGAATGGGAAATATAAAAGGAAATACTTCTACCTCTTCTCTCTGCTAAATCCACTGTTGGCTTTGGCTCAAAAAACTGCAGCAAAGTCTGCACAAAAAGCACAGTTTTTCTGTAACATGTGACCTGCATTTTTGTAGATTTTCTGCAGACTTCTCTCTTTACATTGGACGACTGCAGCTTCAAACATTCCCTAAATCTTTTTCTGTAAGAGTGCAGCATCAAAAACGTCACATTTCCACTCTGTTTGTCCCCAAACTTAGGGTAGGTTCACACTACTGTTATTACAGTCCTTTGCCCTCATCCGTCATAGGATGAGTACAATGCACTTTAATAGTGATAGAATGACTGATGCAAAGGAGGCCCCTCACTCTGCCGTCCGCTCCTATTCGCTATAATCTAAAAAACATGGCGGAAGCTTTTTTCCATTATCTTTCTTTACATTTCTAATGGAAGAAAAAGTCTTGCACCCATGACTTTTTCTTCTGATGCAAAAATAAACCTGACTAAAGAAAGCTGACCTCATTTTGATTGTTGTTATATGCAATATATAAAATATTAAAGGGTTTTCAGGTCCCCCGCCAGTGCCTCTACTTCCTGGTCCCTCAAATATAAATGTCATGGCTCTGCTAGTCTATGGTTAAGGAGGGTCAATGCTGTGAATGAACAAGCAGTCATATTTTCTTTCTTTATAGGGACTGGGGTGTAGAGACATTCGCAGGGAGTACAAGCACTCTGGGGTATCGGTGAGTATGATTCATTTTAAATTTTTAAAGAGGACTTTTCACCACCTCCAGTTCTTAGCATCTGTTCTTAGGTGCTGATCCACTGATTCCTGCACAGTGGAATTTTTTCTCTAGCCCCCACTGTTCCCGAGCAATCAATGCTGTCAATTTAGGTGTCTGATATGCTATATAGTCTCTGAATTGTCAGGGGGGCAGTGTCAGGCAGGAGCAGACAAGGGGTGTGATTCTGAGCTCTGACACTGCCTCTGATTGGAGCTCTGAATCACACCCCCTGCCTGACACTGCTCTTCTGACATTACAGAATTTAAATAGCACATCAGACACCAAAACTAACTGTACTTGTTGCTCAGGAATGGTGGAAACTAGAGAGAAAATTTCCAACTGTGCTGGAATCAGTGGAGCTGGTGAGAGATCCTCTTTAAGCCATACCGACCCTTTTCAAAATTTCTTTACAGGCCAGACACCCCTTTAAGGTTAAGATCTTTCCAGTCAATTGATGCTGACCAGTAAAGTAAGAAAAAGATTCAGTCTCAGGGGCCGTATACCTCAAGCTCTTAACATCTGTTCAATTGGTGCAAAAACGGCCATCCATTTACTTACAGTCAACGTTTAAAGAAACAGATCAGACACAAATGCTTACTATACAATGCTATATGTCTGTCAGACAACAGACACAAATGGATCGGTTCTTTTTTTAAAATATACTGACTATGTAAATGGATGGCCATCAGTTTCAGCATCCATTTTCTGCACCCATTAAATGGACATTACAAATGTGAGAGCCCAGCATATTCCTGACCTGGCTAGCAGACATTATATGAGGTCTTTACATAGGGCAGAAGTAAACTAATGACAGGTGCATCACCAAATACTGATGTTAGTGTCACCATAGCACCCCAGAGCAGATACAGTGCCAATATAGTGCCACCTATCCCGTACAGCTCTCACAGTAGTCACTAATATCCCCACTGTAGCTATAGTAGACACTGTATCCAGATATTGCCCTGCTGCTGTTTGGAAAAAAATTGGCACCATATACCATACATGGATGATAGAAAGCCCCAGACATCTGGAACAATTTTTATACGTTAGTCCCATGGCTACCCTATACAAAGGATGTATGATTGGTAGGGGTCTGACCAATGGTACCCCCACTGATCATGGAAACGAGTGTGCCCCATATGAATGGAGCGGCAAGTCTGGCATGCATGTTATCGCTCCATTTAATTCTATTCTCTTTAGCAGATAATGGACCCCTGTTGCCGTGATCAGTGGAAATCCCAGCAGTCAGACCACCATTGATCACGACACCCCCTTGGCGATAATCTGCAATTATTAGAATTTTCCTGATTTCTGGAACTTAGCATCAAAATCGATCTAGTATTGCTAGCCAGAACATAAAGGCTTACAGATGTTACACCCTTTTCCAATACATTTACTTCTGTAGCGAAACACTTACTTTGCGGCGATGTTTCTTGCCACTGCTCATACTCGGCTGTGAGGGACTTTACCTTCATCATGAGTAGAAACAGCTAGAAAAAAACAAGTACAAGTAATGAACAGAACATCTAGCAATAAAGAGGAATACTAAACTAACATGCAAAGCATATAGAGGACACATGCACAACCTCTGAAGATCCATAATAGGACTGCCATAGAGATACAAGAGCTCTCTAATGTACATATGTATAAATATGATTTCATACAGAGGTTTTGTTGCATTCTCTAGAAGGCTCAAAAATCTCCATACATATAGATGCCTGTACAGATTTACCACCATTTAATGTTATATTACTTTATAGTAGAGATTATAAAAAATAAACAGTCTGCCATTTACATGCTGGTAAAAAAAAACAAACCTAATGCAGTGAAGCATTATGGCATTTACTTACAAAGTATGGCGCCACCTGGTGTTTAGAGTGAATAGAAATGTGTATGTCCACCTAATGACTGCTGTCTCCCATAAACAGATGTTGCTGGAAACAAGGATTGCGTATGATTGTTAACAACACGCAGAATCCTTTGCTCTTCTTTTCCCAAATATAATAAACCATGTAGACTCAGCCATCAGCCTCCGTATATGTATGATCAGCTTAAAGGGGATGTGCTACTATGGGCACTTATCCACAGGACAGGGGATACGTGTCTGATCACCAGGAGCCTAATCACCGGGCCCCCAAGCAATCAGGAGGACGGGAGACCAAAAGTCCCCATAAAGCCTCCTTTTGAATGGAGTGTCAGAGGCCGCGCTCCATTCACTTCTATGGGCTGCAGGTGCTAGAGGAAGAGGCATAAGGCAAAGAATACAGAAGGGACAAAAGTGGATTTCTCGGAATTGAGCCAAAAGCCATTAATAAAATATATTACAATATAGTAAATCCCTGGTATCCGCAGTTTCACTTAACCACGGTTAGCGGCAGGGGGTTATGCAAAGCTTTATATTAATGACCTAATCTTTGGATAAGTCATTAACATAAGATCGTTGGGGCTGACACTTGGCCCCCGCACAGATTAACTGTTACCTGAGCAGTGTACAAATTAAGAAGCCGGTGGTTTTGTACTCTGTGCAGTGACCGGGCCTGTAACAGCACTGAGCCATCTGCTTCTGGCTCTGTACACTGTACGGAATAGCATTTGATGCTAGCTCTGGTTTCCAGTATCAGTGGTTAGGCTTGGAACCTGTTCCCCGCAGATACCGGGGTCTTACAGTATTTAGTAATGTCACAAATGCTGCCAGAAAATCAAAAATTGTTTGAACGTTTGGGTTCACTTTATAGTTATCACCTATTCACTGTACAGTATAGGTGATAACTGCAGAATTGGTGGTGGTCCAACTGCTGGGACCTGTACAGACCACCAGCACAGGGGACTCTGGTCTCCCATTACCTCCAGCAGGAGCTAGGAGTATAGATTGAGCAACTGTCAAGTAAGCGTCCAGCCTCTCCATTAAAAGTGTATGGCATTGATGGAGACCAGTGGCCGAACCCCAATTGATTTATCACATTCAGTGAACAGACCTGTATTGTCCCTTTTCTCTGACCAATACCCTACTCAACAATCTATACGGTAAATGATAGGTGGACATTGTGAAAGTGTGTCTGTTCTCAAGGTGGTCAAGTATGTAACTTAGTATTTAGTCACCAGTTTGGGTCTGGCAACAGTAGTGAATGGGAGAAAAGAGTCAGAGCAGTAGGCAGGCAGCTGCCAGGCCAGACATTTACAAATGTTTATTTAGTACACACTAGGGCAGTCGCCAGGCCTTTCCATCCAGGTCTTGCCCTGAAATTTGGCTGGCATCCATTTTAACAATACCTAAATATATTTCATTAGCTCACTGCTGTCAACATGCTGCAGCCTGGCACGGCACGCATATGGCAGAGTAAATAGTGGCTGGCTAGCTCCTCCTCCCTGACATGTAGTCACAGACTATAGCACGATGTATAACCATGACTGCACACTACACCATCAGTGTCTGCACTCCGTAGCACATAGGAGCAACAAGCATTTGCCCTGATTCAGTCGGTTCTCTTTGTGACCTGGGACCCCTGTCTTCAGTGTCCTTACTGTACAGGGTACAAAGATGGCCACATTTACTGTGGTGGTATTATTACTAAGTAAGGCATGCAAAGGGGACATATTTAATGTTAAAGGGGTGTTTTAAGACTTATTAATTGAGGTCTTATCCTTATGATAAGATATCAATTAAAGATCAACGGGGGTCCGATACCTGAGTCGCTGGCTGATCAGCTGCTTGAAGAGGCTTAAGCATTCTCGTGAGCACTGCTACCTTTTCCAAGCACAGCGCCATACATTTTTACAGCGACTGTGCTTGGAATCGCAGCTCAGCCCATTCACTTGAATGGGACTGAGCTACGATGAGGCCATATGACATACAGTGCTGGCCAAAAGTATTGGCACCCCTGCAATTCTGTCAGATAATACTCAATTTCTTCCAGAAATTGATTGCAATCACAAATGCTTTGGTAATAATATCTTCATTTAATTTGTCTTCAATGGAAAACCACAAAAAGAATTGTCAAAAAGTCAAATTGGATATAATTCCACACAAAACATAAAAAAGGTGGGTGGACAAAAGTATTGGCACCCTTTGAAAAATCATGTGATGCTTCTCTAATTTGTGTAATTAACAGCACCTGTTACTTACCTGTGGCACATAACAGGTGGTGGCAATAACTAAATCACACTTGCAGCCAGTTGAAATGGATTAAAGTTGACTCAACCTCTGTCCTGTGTCCTTGTGTGTACCACATTGAGCATGGAGAAAAGAAAGAAGACCAAAGAACTGTCTGAGGACTTGAGAAGCAAAATTGTGAGGAAGCATGAGCAATCTCAAGGCTACAAGTCCATCTCCAAAGACCTGAATGTTCCTGTGTCTACCGTGCGCAGTGTCATCAAGAAGTGTAAAGCCCATGACACTGTGGCTAACCTCCCTAGATGTGGACGGAAAAGAAAAATTGACGAGAGATTTCAACGAAAGATTGTGCGGATGGTGACTAAAGAACCTCGACTAACATCCAAACAAGTTCTAGCTGCCCTGCAGTCCGAGGGTACAACAGTGTCAACCCGTACTATCTGTCGGCGTCTGAATGAAAAGGGACTCTATGGTAGGATACCCAGGAAGACCCCACTTCTGACAGAGACATAAAAAAGCCAGGCTGGAGTTTGCCAAAACTTACCTGAGAAAGCCAAAAACTTTTTGGAAGAATGTTCTCTGGTCAGATGAGACAAAAGTAGAGCTTTTTGGGAAAAGGCATTAACATAGAGTTTACAGGAAAAAAAAAGAGGCCTTCAAAGAAAAGAACACGGTCCCTACAGTCAAACATGGCGGAGGTTCCCTGATGTTTTGGGGTTGCTTTGCTGTCTCTGGCACTGGACTGCTTGACCGTGTGCATGGCATTATGAAGTCTGAAGACTACCAACAAATTTTGCAGCATAATGTAGGGCCCAGTGTGAGAAAGCTGGGTCTCCCTCAGAGGTCATGGGTCTTCCAGCAGGACAATGACCCAAAACACACTTCAAAAAGCACTAGAAAATGGTTTGAGAGAAAGCACTGGAGATTTCTAAAGTGGCCAGCAATGAGTCCAGACCTGAATCCCATAGAACTCCTGTGGAGAGATCGCAAAATGGCAGTTTGGAGAAGGCACCCTTCAAATCTCAGGGACCTGGAGAAATTTGCCAAAGAAGAATGGTCTAAAATTCCAGCAGAGCATTGTAAGAAACTCACTGATGGTTACCGGAAGCGGTTGTTCGCAGTTATTTTTTCTAAAGGTTGTGCTACCAAGTATTAGGCTGAGGGTGCCAATACTTTTGTCCGGCCCATTTTTGGAGTTTTGTGTAAAATGATCAATGATTTGACTTTTTTTTTCATTCTCTTTTGTGTTTTTTCATTGCAAGCAAAATAAATGAAGATATTATTACCAAAGCATTTGTGATTGCAATCATTTTCTGGAAGAAATTGAGTATTATCTGACAGAATTGCAGGGGTGCCAATACTTTTGGCCAGCACTGTATTAATATGATGTCACATGGCCTGTGAAGCACAAGGCTAGGTCATCCATTATAAAGTCCTGGAAAACCCCTTTAATACTTAGTGGGGACACAAAGTTGGTATTATCACTGAGTGTGGGCACAAAAGAAGACATTACTACTGTGGGGGGCAAAGTGGAAAAATTATGATGTGGGGGTACAAAATGGACCACTGTTACTGTGTGGGGTGCTATTACCATGTAGAAGGCACTCAGGAGAGACATTTGGTGTTGTGTGGGAAGATTGTTTGCAGAGATGAGCTATGCCTGAAAGAAGTCTTCAAGGTGGTCTGAGGTGGATAGAGTAGAAAATCAAAGAACTGTGTTATGCCTCACCTGCACATCAGAGTCGGGCAAAGCTTCGGGTTCCATCACCATGATCTGGTTTTGGCACTGTTTAAAAACATAAATACAACCACAGGTTAACAGCTTGGCAGACGGTACGTCAGTATTACAACAAACAAAAAAGTTTATGAGGTTGTCCAGGAGAAGGTTACAGGGCTGTGAAGTTGGTAGGCCAAACCACCAAATACAGCTTCTCTATTTTTCCACAGCCCGACTCCTTCACAAATGTCCGACAGCCACGGTCAGTCAGACGCAGTGAGGACCCTCTAATTCACTAAACAGCCAGTGATTATACACATCTAATTCATTATACAGTACAATAATTAATACAATTAAAAATACATAAATGGGTTGTCCAGTTAAATATCGAGAGACAAATGTTATTGTTTGTATAATAAAACACTATACAATTTTCCAATGTTCTGCTTACTTCCTGTGGATAAAAATCAGTCCATGGTCATGTAAGTTTAAGCTCGTTATCAGGCAGATGTCTGATTACTGTGCTGTGATTATAACGAGCTGTGCACCTGTGTGTTCATCACATGACCTTGGACCGTAAATCACATGACCATGGACTAATTTTTATCCACTGGAAGTAATCAGAATAAATGACAGCAAGCAGAGATCTAGAAAACTGTGAGGAATTGATACAGAAAGTACAGTGCCTTGCGAAAGTATTCGGCCCCCTTGAACTTTTCAACCTTTTGCCACATTTCAGGCTTCAAACATAAAGATATAAAATTTTTATTGTTTGGTGAAGAATCAACAACAAGTGGGACACAATTGTGAAGTGGAACAAAATTTATTGGTTATTTTAAACTTTTGTAAAAAATAAAAAACTGAAAAGTGGGGCATGCAATATTATTCGGCCCCTTTACTTTCAGTGCAGCAAACTCACTCCAGAAGTTCAGTGAGGATCTCTGAATGATCCAATGTTGTCCTAAATGACTGATGATGATAAATATAATCCACCTGTGTGTAATCAAGTCTCCGCATAAATGCACCTGCTCTGTCATAGTCTCAGGGTTCTGTTTAAAGCGCAGAGAGCATCATGAAGACCAAGGAACACACCGGGCAGGTCCGTGATACTGTTGTGGAGAAGTTTAAAGCCGGATTTGGATACAAAAAGATTTCCCAAACTTTAAACATCCCAAGGAGCACTGTGCAAGCGATCATATTGAAATGGAAGGAGTATCAGACCACTGCACATCTACCAAGACCCGACCGTCCCTCTAAACTTTCATCTCAAACAAGGAGAAGACTGATCAGAGATGCAGCCAAGAGGCCCATGATCACTCTGGATGAACTGCAGAGATCTACAGCTGAGGTGGGAGAGTCTGTCCATAGGACAACAATCAGTCGTAAACTGCACAAATCTGGTCTTTATGGAAGAGTGGCAAGAAGAAAGCCATTTCTCAAAGATACCCATAAAAAGTCTTGTTTAAAGTTTGCCACAAGCCACCTGGGAGACACACCAAACATGTGGAAGAAGGTGCGCTGGTCAGATGAAACCAAAATCGAACTTTTTGGCCACAATGCATAACGATATGTTTGGCGTAAAAGCAACACAGCTCATCACCCTGAACACACCATCCCCACTGTCAAACATGGTGGTGGCAACATCATGGTTTGGGCCTGCTTTTCTTCAGCGGGGACAGGGAAGATGGTTAAAATTGATGGGAAGATGGATGGAGCCAAATACAGGACCATTCTGGAAGAAAACCTGTTGAAGTCTGCAAAAGACCTGAGACTGGGACGGAGATTTATCTCCCAACAAGACAATGATCCCAAACATAAAGCAAAATCTACAATGGAATGGTTCACAAATAAACGTATCCAGGTGTTAGAATGGCCAAGTCAAAGTCCAGACCTTAATCCAATTGAGAATCTGTGGAAAGAGCTGAAAACTGCTGTTCACAAACGCTCTCCATCCCACCTCACTAAGCTCCAAGGAAGAATGGGCAAGAATTTCAGTCTCTCGATGTGCAAAACCGATAGAGACATACCCCAAGCGACTTGCAGCTGTAATCGCAGCAAAAGGTGGCGCTACAAAGTATTAACTTAAGGGGGCCGAATAATTTGGCATGCCCCATTTTTCAGTTTTTTATTTTTTACAAAAGTTTAAAATATCCAATAAATTTCGTTCCACTTCACGATTGTGTCCCACTTGTTGTTGATTCTTCACCAAAAAATAAAAATTTTATATCCTTATGTTTGAAGCCTGAAATGTGGCAAAAGGTTGAAAAGTTCAAGGGGGCCGAATACTTTCGTAAGGCACTGTATATTGGAAAATTGTATAACTTTTCATTATACAAACAATAACATTTGTCTCTCGATATCTTTCTGAAAATACACAATCCCTTTAATCATTTTATTGTGAGGCCGGAGTTGGAGTCGGTAACTTTTTTCTGACTCCAACCAAAATTGGTTCCAGCTCCAACACCAAATCCCTGATAAAAGTATATAAGAAAAATGATTTTATGTATAATAAGAAGGAAGATTTACTTACTACAGAAAATATAAATGTATCATGCTGGAATGATCATGAAAGAATTATATTCTAAATTTTGAGACTGGTCTATTGTCATATGATAGATAGATACTCGTGTAGCTGTATACACACACACACATACAGTGGGTACGGAAAGTATTCAGACCCCTTTAAATTTTTCACTCTGTTTCATTGCAGCCATTTGCTAAAAGCAAAAAAGTTCATTTTATTTCTCATTAATGCACACTCAGCACCCCATCTTGACAGAAAAAAACAGAAATATCACATGGTCATAAGTATTCAGACCCTTTGCTGTGACATTTCCTTCTGATCCTCCTTGAGATGGTTCTACTCCTTCATTGGAGTCCAGCTGTGTTTAATTAAACTGATTGGACTTGATTAGGAAAGGCACACACCTGTCTATATAAGACCTCACAGCTCACAGTGCATGTCAGAGCAAATGAGAATCATGAGGTCAAAGGAACTGCCCAAGGAGCTCAGAGACAGAATTGTGGCAAGGCACAGATCTGGTCAAGGTTACAAAAGAATTTCTACAGCACTCAAGGTTCCTAACAGCACAGTGGCCTCCATAATCCTTAAATGGAAGAAGTTTGGGACGACCAGAACTCTTCCTAGACCTGGCCGTCCAGCCAAACTGAGCAATCGTGGGAGAAGAGCCTTGGTGAGAGGGGTAAAGAAGAACCCAAAGATCACTGTGGCTGAGCTCCAGAGATGCGGTAGGGAGATGGGAGAAAGTTCCACAAAGTCAACTATCCCTGCAGCTCTCCACCAGTCGGGGCTTTATGGCTGAGTGGCCCGAAGGAAGCCTCTCCTCAGTGCAAGACATATGAAAGCCCGCATAGAGTTTGCCAAAAAACACATGAAGGACTCCCAGACTATGAGAAATAAGATTCTCTGGTCTGATGAGACGAAGATTGAACTTTTTGGCGTTAATTCTAAGCGGTATGTGTGGAGAAAACCAGGCACTGCTCATCACCTGCCCAATACAATCCCAACAGTGAAACATGGTGGTGGCAGCATCATGCTATGGGGGTATTTTTCAGCTGCAGGGACAGGACGACTGGTTGCAATTGAAGGAAAGATGAATGCGGCCAAGTACAGAGATATCCTGGAAGAAAACCTCTTCCAGAGTGCTCTGGACCTCAGACTGGGCTGAAGGTTCACCTTCCAACAAGACAATGACCCTAAGCACACAGCTAAAATAACAAAGGAGCGGCTTCGGAACAACTCTGTGACCATTCTTGACTGGCCCAGCCAGAGCCCTGACCTCAACCCAATTGAGCATCTCTGGAGAGACCTGAAAATGGCTCCACCAACGTTCACCATCCAACCTGATGGAACTGAAGAGGATCTGCAGGGAAGAATGGCAGAGGATCCCCAAATCCAGATGTGAAAAACTTGTTGCATCATTCCCAAGAAGACTCATGGCTGTACTAGCTCAAAAGGAAGGGGCTTCTACTCAGTACTGAGCAAAGGGTCTGAATACTTATGACCATGTGATATTTCAGTTTTTCTTTTTTAATAAATTTGCAAAAATATCTACATTTCTGTTTTTTTTCTGTCAAGATGGGGTGCTGAGTGTACATTAATGAGAAATAAAATGAACTTTTTTGCTTTTAGAAAATGGCTGCAATGGAACAAAGAGTGAAAAATTTAAAGGGGTCTGAATACTTTCCGTACCCACTATATATATATATATATATATATATATATATATATATATATTGTGAGAAAGTGACTGGTAAGGTTCTGGAGGGTCGCTATGTCTCACCCAGATACCTCACATATGTGTGGTAAGTGGGTTTACAACACAGGTAACAAAACCTCAGTTGTGAGAAATCATTTTGTTAACTGCTTCTTGTCTTACTAGGGAATACAGGTGGGAACTGGGCCTCATCAAAGGCCTAGAAAAGGTTGCTAAGCTCTCAGTCCTGAGCAGTTCCTGGGGGAGAGGAGGAGGTTCTGTCCTAAGACCCTGACAACTGGTGAAAGACCAGAGCGAACATTTGCTTGTGTTGTTGCCCTGTGTGCTGACCGTGTGGCTGGAGCAAGCCACACGTATAGTTAGGGCCTCTTTGTTTAGTTAGTTTCTCAGACGAGCAGGATTTCTGTTATTTTTTGCCTGACTGTTAAGGCTTATTTTGTTTTGCTGTTTTTGTAAATAAATGCACAGGGTACAACCTGTTTATACCTGGCCCTTTTGTGTCTGTCTCTGACTGTCTGGGTCCGCTGCTGCTACCACTGAGCCAATCCTCCCCACAATATATATACACACACACACTCACACACGTCATAATCCTCCATTCCCACATTTGTTGTATTTTTGTGGTAGGACCCGCTAATCCAGAACACAAGATTTTTAACGTGTTGGAAAGCGAGTTAGAATTTTGCTGCATCGGAAAGTGTACCACATTTATGAAGGTCTGTACGACAAAATCAAAAATATGTCTAAAACTATGAAAGGGATTTGTAGTTTTAGACAGGGCAAAGATCGACAGCATTAATAAATATGCCCCAGAGAGCTTGGCTATTTCCATAAACTGGGACACCACTGAATGCAATGGCAGCATGTGTGAGATGGCCACTGAGCATCTGTCGGGGTTGGGTGACCTCAGTTTTCAATAGAGGTGACAGAGCTGGGACCCGCATATATCAGATTAGCATTTATGGCATTTCCTATGAATAGGTTATAAATGTCTAAGATGTGAATACCCAGTTTAGAATTTTTTTTTAAGACAAGTTCACAAAGGTAGAATGTATAATAGCCAACTAGGATAAGACTTCTCAGATTTGGTTGAGAATCCCACTGATTTTATTACATTACATCATTTTTATAGTATTTGGCTCACAATTATTTCATTCTACAAAAAAATTATTCCAGAAAGGAAATTGGACAGCAATGTACTGGACATATATTCTATACAAGAGCCAAAGCCCCTAACCTATTGTAGGCAGACATCCAGAGTGATGACAAGTTTACGGTCTTATCAAGGCAGGTGTTTTTCTTCTACCAGTATCTTATATGAAGGTTTTCATTAGATGTCAGAAGAAAAGGTGTAAGAGATTATTGAGAGGTGAGAGATACAATGGAGTGAATAGGGGAGAATATCATTATAATGGTGGTGTTGGTGAGGTCAACAGTCTCACAGATACTACTCCTAGCAGAGATTCAGGAATAGGTAAGGAGTCTCTAGATCAAGGTTCACCAGGAATATTGTATGGCTATCCTCAATATGGCCGGGCCCCACATGGCGTAAATGCTGTGACGTTTTACAGTCCCTGCAAAGTGGATGGGACTTTCTGTGAAAAGCGCTGCGGGAAAAACTGCGATGCGTTTTCACCGTGTTTTTTCCCACAACGCTTTTTTGCTGCGGCCCACTACGTGGAGCCTTAACCTAAGGCTGAGGCCCCACGTTGCAGAAACGCAGCATTATTTTGTTGCAGATTATGCTGCTGTTTTTTTTTAAGTCAAAGTCAGGAGTGGGTTAAACAGAGGGAAATGTGTAAGAGCTTCCTTTATATTTCCCACTCCTTTTCAAGTCACTCCTAACTTTGGTTCAAAAACTGCAGCAAAATCTTCAACAAAAAACGCTGTGTTTCTACAATGTGGGGCCTTAGCCTAAGAAGGATGTTCCGCATTATTAAGCAGGCCACAGGTTTCAAGCAATATGGGAAGGAAAAAGGATCTCTCTGCTGCCAAAAAGTGTCAGATAGTGCAATGCCTTGGACAAGGTATGAAAACATTAAATATTTCATGAAAACTTAAGCGTGATCATCAAACTGTGAAGAGATTTGTGGCTGATTTAGAGCACAGATAAGTTTGTGCAGATAAAAGCATAATGAGGAAGGTTTCTGCCAGACAACTTCATCAGATTAAGAGAGCAGCTGCTTAAATACCATTACAAATCAACAAACAGATATTTGAAGCTGCTGGTGCCTCTGGAGTCCCATAAACCTCAAGGTGTAGGATCCTCTAGAGTCGTGGTGGCAAACCTATGGCACGGGAGCCAGAGTGTTCACTCAGAGCCCTCTCTGTGGGCATGCGCTCCAGTGCCCCAGCCATGCTTCTCGATCGCTCGCTAACGGGAAACCCGGGACAGCTGTCCCATATCTCTCGGCGAGCGATCCAGCGCTTCTTTCAGTTGTATGTGCAAATGGTATTTGCACTGACAGAAAATTATGACCTCTGCCCCGACGCAGGCGTGATGACATCATTCATCAGCGCCTGCTTTGCGGTGGAGGAAGGAGGTTTCCCTGCTGTTCTTCATGTGAGTGCAGGTAAGTACAGGAGCATATTATACTGTGTGGGGGCCACTGTGAAGCATACTGGAAGGTGTGGGGGCCACCGTGGAGCAGCTTGGACTGTGTGGGGGCCACTGTGGAGCAGCTTGGATTGTGTGGGGGCCATCGTGGAGCAGCTTGGATTGTGTGGGGGGCCACCGTGGAGTAGCTTGGACTGTGTGGGGGCCACCGTGGAGCAGCTTGGATTGTGTGGGGGCCATCATGGAGCAGCTTGGACTGTGTGGGGGCCACCGTGGAGCAGATTGGATTGTGTGGGGGCCACCGTGGAGTAGCTTGGACTGTGTGGGTGCCACTGTGGAGCAGATTGGACTGTGTGGGAGCCCTTCACTATTTATATCACACAGTATCTGTTTTATAGCAGACATGTGATATTAGTATAGGCTATAATAACATTGCACGGTCACTATAAAACAGATCCTGTGCGATGTAAATAGTGAACATTAATTGTTCAAAAGCACCAAATGCAAACTATTACCTTTCAGTACAAAGTTGTTTGTATCATTGAAAGCTCTGTAAAGCCCCATTCACACGACCGTATTTTGCGGGTCCATAACTGTCCACAATTGTGGATCCTCACAGTATTAAGGTTAAATTGCCATGTTGGCACTTTGCGATAAATTTATGGGTTTTGGGTTGCAGTTTGGGCATTCGGTCTCTAAAAGGTTCGCCATGACTACTGTAGAGGCTTGCAGTTTGCATAAACCTATATTTCGGCCACCTTTAAACAGTGATCACAAGCAGAAACATACATAACAAACTAATCTTGAAACAGTCTTGTTTACTGATGAGTGTCGTGTAACCCTGGATAATCCAGATGGATGGACTAGTGGATGGTTGGTGGATGGCCACCATGTCCCAAGAAGGCTGCAATGTCAGCAAGGAGGGGGCAGAGTCATGTTTTAGTTCGGAATCATGAGAAGAGAGCTGTAGGCCCCTTTAGGGTTCCTGAAGGTGCGAAAATGACCTCTACAAAGTATATAGAGTTTCTGACTGACCAATTTCTTCCATAGTACAAAAAGAAGAACCGTGCCTTCTTTAGCAAAATTATCTTCATGCATGACAATGCCCCATCTCATGCAGCAAAGAATACCTCTGAGTCATTGGGTGCTATGGACATAAAAGGAGAAACTCATGGTGTGGTCATCATCCTCCCCTAACCTCAACCCTATTGAGAACCCTTGTTGTAATCTTAAGCACAAGATCTATGAGGGTGGAAGGCAGTTCACATCAAAACAGCAGCTCCGGGAGGCTATTCTGACATCCTGCAAAGAAATTCAAGCAGAAACTATCCAAAAACTCACAAGTTCAATGGATGCAAGAATTGTGATGGTGTTATCAAAGAAGGGCTCCTATGTTAACATGTAACTTGGCCTGTTAAGGTATTTTGGTTGAAATAGCTTATGATTTCAGTAAATATGAACTTTTAATGCTACAAATTCACTAAATTACCATTTTCAGTTCTTTACAACCTATAAAATGTTTAGAAATCCTGTTGTGTATAATAATAATTTGGATTTTGTTTTTTTTAATTTGAGAAAAATAATGTTATTGGGAGGTTTGTCCAATGAAATTTGATTTATACTCTAAGGGTTGAAGATTTGAACATTATACTGAGAAAAATATAATTTGCATAATAATTTGGAACACTGTGTACACAGTACAATGCTTCTTATTGCCCCCTATACACAGAGTATAAACCCACTAGTGGCCCCAACATAGTATAATGCCCCATTAGTGCCACACACAGTATTTTCCACCGCTGTGCCATGTGCTTTATTACTGATGATCGCATATATCAATCCCATCCATAACTTGGCAGCGAGTGGAGGACTATGTAATTGTAGACATTACTCAGCCTACCCCACCGCACCTGCAATAGTTTGCAAAGTGCAGTGTGCTACTATAGAGGAGACTGAGTGAGGTGTATAGTCACATGGTATTTCACTCGCTGCCAAGTTATGGAGTTGTAGCTCGTGTGCCTCTCATGGCATGTGTGCCAGGGTCGCCGAACCCTGCTGTAAGTTAATGTCTGACTTTCTAATCTTTTGGCACCAGCTTTTGTTTTATCATTCCCACCAATAAGCCACAATTTTTACATTTTTCTATTGATGTAGCTGTATGATGGCTTGTTTTTCATAGGATGAGCCATAGTTTTTATTGGTATCATTTTGAATTACATACAAATTTTTATTCCTTTTTTTCTTATTTTACACCATTAAATGCATAGTGTATATATAACAATATTATAATAGTTCAGACTTTTACAGATGCAACAATACTAAAGAAGGGGTTTTTAACTATAAATGTATATTTTTGAAAAAATCTGTATCTTGGATGTGTAATCACTTGTATAATACACTGAAATTCATCTGTACTGCAGTATATGGTGCCTACAACATGATCCTGTTGCACTCTGCCCCTGGCATTGTGAAATGGGAGTACTTAGATGGAACCCTTAGGGCTTTTTACTGGCCCTCCAACTTCAATGACAACCTTTCCAGCACATTAGGGCTGATCAGGTAACATAGGGAGCTCCCTCCCTCTAATTTTTTATATGCCGTGACACAGCCAGTACTATCTATGCATGGAACGACTCAGCTCCTAAGCTTGCCCTATACACAACCTGTACATATGTTACAAGTAAGTCACATGTTGCTAAGGGGATAAAGAGTATTTAGGGTACCTTCACACATAGTTTTTGTATAGCTTTTTTACTTAAAAAAAACAAAACAAAAAAAAACCACTTGAATTGCGTTTTTATGGTGTTTTTTTTCAGACTTTTTTCTTATAATCAAATTAGTGCGCTGATTTTTTTTTTCTTTTATTCCTAAATCTAAAATTATGCTACTTTCATTACAAATAACCTAATATTTTATTGCAGTAGAGTATGTGTAGCTCCTGTACATAGGTGGCTGTGCTGATGCTTATGACACCGTTCCTGGCTGTGTCAGCACTCTCTATTTTCCCCTCCCTTCTCTAACAGCTATAGATAGAGGTAAGGAGAGGGAGGAGGCTGTACATGGTATAATATTGTGTGAAGAGCATCCACATTTTTATGTATGGCAGATCACACAGGCTGTTCTGTATCAGAATGTACCATGTACATAAAGCAGGTGGAGAGTTCACATGCTATGTTATCAGATGGATGATAACAGACTAACGGGATGGATGGAGAACTTTTCAGCATCAGTATGTGTCAGCACAAGGGGAAAAAGTTCACTCTTGACATGTAGAAAAAGGAAACAATCCAGAAATGGAGCTGTGCTGATACATGAGATATAATAAAGGCCCAGCAGCATCCTAGACACACAGACCATACACCCTTGATTTCTTACTTGGACATGTCCACACGAGAAAAGTCTGAATGAAGAAAAGAATGAAGACTGCAGTTTAAAATTTTGTGCAACTTTTATTAACTCATGGGAATCATTAACATATTTAAAATATATCTATTTTTTTTCATGTAAAAGGTGTCCAAATACTATAGGGGCGGTGCACACGGGGGATTGAACCCATTTTTATGTAAAGAAGACCTTTCATGTCCTCATGAAAATGCAGTTTTAAATATGCAGTTTTGAATTCAGTGCACACTGTCAGCTTTCCCGATATGTGCCCCAGGGCTGGAGATATTGGTGCCGTTAATTTCGGCACCAATATCTCCCCACTGTCAGAAGGGCGTTCCTCATAGCTCAGCGTCATCGCTGAACTGTAAGGAATGCCCACCCCCTGACTGTACTCTAACATAGCCGTGTACTGTCACAGGGGTGTTCCTCACAGCTCAGCAATGACATTAGGTTGTGAGGAACACCCTTTTGACAGTGGGGAGATATCGGTGCCATAATTAACCAGCCCCGGGGCACATACCCATATGAAAGGTCCTCTTTAAGAATTTGGGAGAGTACAGAATATATAGAATCAGTGGCTTCTAACTTTGTTTTTGTGTCACTGGAGAAGACAAATACATGCAAGGACTAATGTATGGAGAAGGTTTTGTATGTTCAGCAATATGGGAGAACAGACTTCAAGGAGGAGCTGGGGTTTTCTCCCAATTACATTAAATAGGTTTTCTTAAAATAAGTATTACATCAATCTATAAAAAAATACTATATACTCATATATCCAAGTGTAGATGGATTGTTATTTATAGTTCACCATGTACACATTAATCCCTAAGGTCTTCTTGCAGTGTCCACACAAGTGCAGCTGACATTGTTAAAATTAACGAATGGTAGAACTGGGAGAACATAAATGGCAGTAAGCAAAGGAAGGATCTACAGTCCTGCGATGTAGTCACCCAGTGTAGCACACTACCTGGCACAAGCCTCATAACATGGAGGTGCACAGTGAGAATGCAGGGGCATAAAAGTTTGTTTTTATATAATTAAAAGGGTATTCCGGAACTATTACACTGATGCCCTGTCCTTAGGATAAATCATCCGTATCACATTGGAAAGTTATCTGTGAGAGAGGGAATACAGTGTGAGCTCACTTATCAGGCCACCCTGTTTACCCCCACCAGAAATAGCTTTTAAAAAAAAAGTCTGGATGGTCTAAAACATCTAGCTCAGCTTCTCTCCTCTATCATATAACCCTATATATCACAGAGCTCAGCTTCTCTCCTTCTATCATATAACCCTATATATCAGAGCTCAGCTTCTCTCCCTCTGTCATATAACCCTATATATCACAGAGCTCAGCTTCTCTCCTTCTATCATATAACCCTAAATATCACAGAGCATAGTTTCTCTCCTCTATCATATAAACCTACATATCACAGAGCTCAGCTTCTCTCCTCTATCATATAAACCTACATATCACAGAGCTCAACTTCTCTCCTTCTATCATATAACCCTATATATCAGAGCTCAGCTTCTCTCCTTCTATCATATAACCCTAAATATCACAGAGCTCAGCTTCTCTCCTTCTATCATATAACCCTATATATCAGAGCTCAGCCTCTCTCCTTCTACATAAACCCTATATATCAGAGCTCAGCTTCTCTCCTTCTATCATATAACCCTAAATATCACAGAGCATAGTTTCTCTCCTCTATCATATAAACCTACATATCACAGAGCTCAACTTTTCTCCTTCTATCATATAAGCCTATATATCACAGAGTCCAAACTTCTCTCACTCTATCATATCCTGCTATCAGATAGGGCAACAGAAATCACCTGATGGGTTCACTTTAATTTTGTTAGAGACCAACATAAGAAATTCTATTTTAATAATTACTTTTTCATTTTGGTGACTAAATGTTAGATGGGTGTTCCCATATCAGCCACTGACTGTGTTTACCTTTTGTCCACAAGGGAAATAAGCCCCTATTGAGAAAATATGCATGCTTGGTCAAGCCCAGTGGGCATTTGTATGGGGAAGGGGTTGGAAGGAATACCTGTCAGCTACAGGAGAGTTCAGCTAACAGCTGCCTTAGAGGTGTGGCTACCTTGAAGTACAAGATTTTCCTGTATCATCTCAGGCTAGGTTTATATCTGCGTTCGGGTTTCCGTTCAGGTGGTCCACTTGGGGACCCCCGAACGGAAACCTCATCCGCATAAAAAAGCGGTTACCTTAGGAAACCCACAGACCCCATAGACTATAATGGGGTCCGTGTGGTTTCCGCTTGAAAAGGGGGGAAAATTTGGAGAGAAAAGTCCTGCTTGCAGCGATTTTCTCTCCACATTTTTCATGCGGCAAGGAGAACGGAATCCCCGAACATAGTGCAAGTGCAGGTGTAAACCCAGCGTCGCCTACATAGTACTGCTCCAAGCAGGATATTTAACGTTTATCAAGGAACATCTCCATATAGTTATATATTTACATACCAGCCCAATTTGTGCCCAGATTTCTTCACAACGTTGTACTAATTCCTCACTGCCCTGCATGGAAGATGTAAGTAAGTCCGGGGGAAGATCCTGCTGATATGAAGACATGTGTCTTGCAAGATGTTCAGTCTAAAAATTAAAATGACAATTTGTGTTAAGGTTTTGTCAAAGCATGCAATGAAGGCAGTAATATACATAGGACAAGAGATACTCTTGACTGAATGCAAGAGAAGTCCTGTGACCCAGGGCACACTTTATGTGCTAATCCTGTGTCTGAGATCACCACCATAAGTAAATATTAAAGGTCCAAATTTTTAGACCTGAACCTTTAACTGCTGCAGGAGCCCCCAAATAACATAGCGGAAACCTTTAATATCAAATAAAGCTTTTTTCCTTGACCAGACTTCTATAGCCTGATAATGGTCAAGCGCCATAAATATACAACACTTGGCAGTGGGCTTTACAACTGCTAGCAAAAGCGTTTCAGGTCCCCTTCTCTCCGACAAGGCAGAGCTATTGGGTCTTAGCAGATTAGGTCTGAAAGTGACTGTTGTCATTGTAAGTGAGTATTTTCACCTGTAACTGGAATTGCTATGGATGTCCTAGTTATAGTGGAGAACTGGAAAAATAATATAAAATAAAAAAAAATGTAAATGACCCTTGTCCACACCAATGCCAACAGTTACCTAAGCCATTCTGCTCACCCAAAACTTCCCATATTAGGTATCAAAACGACCTGCACTAAATATTATTTACCTTGAATTAATCTCAAAGAAGAAAATAAGATTATCTAAGCAGATTTGATAAACTATATTAATAAGATGGATTTGTACCTACCTCTTTCAGAAGTTCATCCAGGTTGTCCTGCAAAAAAAAAAATTAAAAATAGAAAATCAATGCATCAAAAGTGGTTCCATCATTTTGTGTCTACAGCTCCCATGCAGACTTGTACGTCTCCACGGTAAAAAACTATAAACAAACTCTGCATCGTCTGACAATACTGTACGGTCATTTATACTCTTTCCATCAATGTCAAGCCTATGTAAAGAACAAGGAGAATGCAGCGCTTGCACAAGTATCAGGTCATTTCAGAGAGCTGATCAGTGGGGGTGCCAAGAGTCGGTAGCTTATTGTTAGCTTATCCTAAGTAAGCCATCCGTTCTGAAAACCTGGAAATCCTCCTTAACCAATTGCACATAAAAAATCAGCATACATTTTATGGTATTATGTTAGAACATAAAACAATATGGGCAGGAATCTGTTAGAACATACTGGTATTTACTCATTGGGGTATATTTATTAAGACTAGCATGTAATACAGCAGTTTTAATAATCTGATACACTGGTGACAGATGCGCCACAGTTATTTGGGAGGCTTATGCTGTACAGAAGAACTGAAATGCAAGTCAACTAGGAGCTGGCCTAGATTTTAGCTATAGTATGTTGTGTGAATAATGCCAAAGGATTAGACAATGTTCGCATGAGCTGTAGTGTCTTTCAAGAGCCTCCAACGCATATTCAGTAAAAAGCCCTGGATGAAAAAGTCCTGAAATCATCCCTTTTTTTCACTCGGGAAAATGAATGAACAATGAAACAGAAATCCAATGGACGTATCAATGATTTTTTTTTGTTTCTGTGACAGAACAGAAAAGCAGAATGAATACCACAGATGTGAACCTAGCCTTCAAGGGGATGTTTCAGCTCAACAGGCGTATGTAAGGTTAAGGCCACACAAGGCGGTCATAACACAGATATCTACCCCACAATCATGTCTGCCGCCATTGTTTTCCATTAGTCTTTTAAAAATGTATTGCTTAATACTTGTTCTTTGTTTTGCAAATTTAACCACAAAAATGATAAAGCCATTGACAATTAACAAGCAATAAACTAATTTTTAAGAGTCTAATAGAAAACAGCGGTGGCACACATGGTGGTGCAGTAGACAGCCGCAACATGTAACCTTACCCTAAAATAGAGTTTGTGGACTGTATGGCTGAGAGCAGAGCATCAAAAACATATGTGGTTTTACAAATAATTGCTTTGGTTTTTCTTCTTGTGGCTTATACGGGAAAATACACATTGAAACCAATGCAAAACTACAACAAATTGTTGTAAAACCAGGTACAGTTCTCACAGATGATACATATAGAGGAATTAAGGGGATATAGGCCAGGGCTACACTGCAACCTTTTGCAGCACTACAAAAGCCACTTTTCCACTGCATTGTACCAGCTCAATTTGGTTTGGGTACTAAGTAGTTTGTTTTCCACTGCAAAAAGTAACTCTCTCATGTAGCTGGTTGTCATAGCAATACCACTTGGAAGGGCCATGACGTCATCATGCACAGAGCTAGTGACGACCAATCAGAGCTGATCTGTGTTTGTACATGTGACATAGAACCGCTTTGACTTATTTGGCTTTTTTAGTAGGAACTAAAATAAAAAAAGTACCCAGTACAGTACAGTGGACAAATGTGGATAAAAGTGAGCCAATACTATGCAGTGGAAAAGGTCATTAATTTAAATATTAAAGGGGTTTTGTGGGGAGAGTAAAGTTGTGATAGCGCATTCACTGAACTGGATAAATATCTTACTGATATAGAAAATGCAGTCCGATGCCACGATTATTACATTTGTAGAGAGGGAGGCTGGAAGTCTGTGATGTCACCTTCCCTGCTGCAGCTCTGGCTGACTGTGATGTCAACAACTCTGCTCTACTCCTGCTGCTTTTTAAAAGTAGAGATGAGTCAGTCATGTAAATGATTGTTGGAGTGTCAGCAGGGGAGGCTGAGGAATGAGATGTCTTACCCCCCCAATGGTGGAAAGACAGGTTATCAATTGAAGGTCTGCAGGAGTCCAAGTGTTGCATCAACTGTTTGAAGTGGCAGTGACTATCGCTTCACAGGCCACTTGAAGTCATATTCATCAGTCACATGGGCTGACTGTGGCTCAGTCGCATTCAAGTGAACGAGCTGAGTTGTGATACCTAGGACAGCCACTGCACAAATGTACGGAATTGTGCTTGGCAAGTGCTGAAAAGGCTGCATCCTCAGCTGATTGGCCAGGGGTCTGGGTTTGGGCCTCTGCCGATTTGTTATTAATGACCTATCCTAAAGGGGGTGTCAAAGATAAACCGTTTTTGGCAAGGAGGCCAGAAGTCCTTCCCTCACGTGACCGCTGAGGCCAATCAGCAGCCTCAGTGACCTAAGGAAAGTAACAGGACGTCACTCGCATACGTCACCTGTGACGTCCTGTGTCCTTTCCTTAGGCCGCTGATTGGCCTCAATGGTCATATGCAGCGAGGACTTCCTCCAGAACAAGACCCCAGGAGCAGCAGGACCGGACCACGGTGGGAGACACTGGAGTACCAGGTGAGCATGGGTGTTTGTTTGTTTTTTTCCCACCTACCCTGGTGTCCTTGCCAAAAAGGGTTTATCTTGGACAAAACCTTAAGGATAGGTCATCCATTATTTAACCAGTTAAACCTTTTTAAAATAAATCTCATCCAAATGCTGCACAAAATATCCTGCAGTGCAATTGGACCTATGCTGCAGGTTTTCTATGCGCAGCATATCAATTCAAGCTGCAGGTTCTTACCTTGACTCTCACTCTTAGAAGTACTCCCATGTACCCTATGAATTTCTTTGCAAAAATAAATAAATACATTTTGAACATTTTTTCGCCATGGCAAAATTTGGGTAATTCAACTTACTGATTTCCTGATAATGAAAACCAGCAGCAGGTTATTGTGAAAGCTGCAGCAGCAAAAGGCACCCAAATTACAGTGGATTTTGCAGGAAATGTCATGATCTTCCACTGCATTCAACCCTTGTCTTGATCAGCAGGGTTTATTTGCAGCATAGTCATGAGATTTGGCAAAATTTCCTCCATTATTGTGATAGGGTAACCTGCTGCTTGTACATCCCATGTGAACACAGCCTAAATCTGCAGGACCCCAATTGATGCAGCAGACGTTCACAGTATATTCAGCTTTGGCAGTGCATTGGGTGAAATCTGCTGCAAAACGCATTCATTCTGCATTGAAAAGCTGGAGCTGTGTGGACAGACGCTACAAATCCTGAATCTCAAAAAACAAAACACCCCCACATATTAGACCCACAAATGTTACCATGGTTACAGCCGGTTCAGTCAACCCTGCCGATGTCACACCAGCAACTGGACGACCGTAAACACAAACGCGAATCAGGCGCGTCTGCTAGCTATTGGCAGGGCGAGTGTGGTGACGTCAAGAGAGAGCGCGGCCGCGGGGCGTGTCGCAGACTAGTGACGTTCTACGGCAAGCATGGCGGATAGGAAGCGGCGAGCTAGGAGTAGCAGCAGCTCCAGTAGCGGTAGCAATAGTAGTAGTAGCAGCTCCAGCTCTAGTGGTGAGGACGAGAAGCGGGTGAAGAAGGACGAGCCGCCGCAGCAGCGGGAGGAGGAGGAAGAGGATGATGGCGGCTGGGTCGGCCCCATGCCAGCTGAGGCAACTCAGACCAAGAAGCGCAGAGGTTGGTGGTAATCCTTATGCTGCTGGACCTGTTATATTACAATATGTATACGTGTCTGCTGCTCACACATATGTTCTTTTTGGAGACTATACATACATATGTAACACTACAGTGCATCCCTAGAAAACACCACCAGAGAGCATCAACCAAGCACCCTCTACATTATAAAGAGTGCTAGCCATGATCACCCCTCCCATTATAAGAGTGCAAAGCAAAAGGTACCCCCCTCAAGAGTGTCCCCTTATGTCAGTGGCAGCCATAGAGCTGCCATCATACAGTAATATACAGATTAGGGTGCTTTCACACTTTAGCTGTTTTGGTCTGTCATAGAACAGAAGCAGGAACTAAACAATAAAACAAATCCGTCTAATGATGGACAGCAACAGATCCTGAGGAACCCCATTGATTGTAATGGGGTCCATTGGGTATTTATTGACTTCAAAGTCACTAGATGGAAAAGACGTGTTTGCAGGACTTTTTTTTTGTTTTCGATTTTAGCCAGAGGCTTCAAACATGTGAATGTTCACTTGTTAAGATGGTGGCGCCTTTACTTCATCTACACTTAGGGGGGCGTTCACACTACCGTTGGTGACTGTCAGTAGTGTCCGTGGCTATTGTCCGTTACAAGATTTTAGCATCGGACACTAGCTGAACCGTCAGAAATCCGTTAAAATCTCCATTCATTTCATTGGGTTTTTATATTGTGTCCGTTAGTGTCCGTTTGTGTCCGTTTACACCAAATCCGTCAGAAGTCCGTTATTTTTTCGTGGACAAAAAAATTCTACATGCAGGACTTTTTGTCTGTTTGAAAAAAACGGATTCTTGATGGACAGCAAGTGTCCGTTATTTTTTTAACATTGAAGTCTATGGGTAACGGACTTATAACGGAAAGTAACTGATAGCCATCAGTTACTGTCTGTTATTTTATGTCCATTTTTTTTTCCTGCGCATGCTCAGAAAGCAGAAAAAAAAAACGGACAGTGTTAAAAAAACGGACACTAACTGATGCTAATGTGTCCGTTTTTTTTAACTAATCCATTAATTGAATCAGTTAAAAAAACGGACACATTAACATCAGTTAGTGTCCGTTAATGTCTGATATGATAGGTGTCGGTTTTTTTGTTTTTTTTGTTTTTTTTTAATGGACACTATTAGAACAGACATCAATGGTAGTGTGAACCCTGCCTTAGTTGTCTCTTCATAAGAGTCTCTGGGATTATAAGTGTGTATGGGATAATATACAGGGCAAGGTTACCGACTTCAAAATCAAATTATTAATTATGTCTAATTATTTTATACAATTTTAAAATTGTATAATTAAATTGATGTATAGTTTGTAACACATTTATTCTCATAGTTCAGTTACTACTTTTATGATTGATTTAGAAGAGCTTTACTGCTTCTTATTTAACCATGGCTGTCAGCCATTTATATAGTCATATATAGATATATATATATATATATATATATATATATATATATATATATATATATAGTTATTTGGCCTACCAACTCCACAGCCCTGATTATATGTTTCATTGAATTATTGATTACAACAAATTAACTGTTGTTCAGTCATAGAACATTTAAAGGGTTCCTGCATTTTCATAAAGAGTTGAAATATGTGCAGGATCTTGCTGGGCAGTCTGTTCTATGGCTGTATAAGACTTTATACATTGTTTCTTATAAGTTTTTCTGCTGCTAATAATCACATTAAAGCTGCAATACATTTTACGTACAAGTACATAGAAGACTTTTCATTGTAAGCTGTGAGTTGTGCAGAATGTTCAGTTCAGTGCACAGAGAAAGCAGAGTTTGCAGATGTGCTGTGAAGAAAAACAACCCACCCCCTCTTCCTTCACTGTGTGAAGAGACTAGTCCCTCCTCCTCCACTAACTGTGAAGATTTTTCTTTTTAATGGAATCTGTGGACGGGATTTCCCTAGTAATGGGGAGTAAACTGTAGATTAGCTAGAAGGGAGACACCTAGCAGCAGGAAATTTAAGGCTATCACCTCACATAGCGAGCCGGAGCCAAAAAGTGCTGCGGGAAAAACCACGATTGAAACACATTGTGGTTTTTCCCACGGCGCTTTTCACAGATAATCCTCAGTTTTCTTCTACGGACTTTCTGCTTCCATTATACCTATACGAAAAATTCCAGCGTTTGCGTAGGTATAATTGACATGCTGCGATTTGCAAAAACGTAAGCATTTTTCAAATCGCAGCGTTTCTGCTATGGATTATTTTTTGCAATGTGTGGATGGAATTAGCCAGAATCCCGTCAACTTTGTAGTTAGTGTAAATCGCAGGATTTGCGCTACCTGGGGCCCCGGCCTAAAGAGATTTTTCAGGCAGAAAGCAGCCACATTTTTAATTAAAGTGCATTACATTTTGATCCAGAATCATATACTTGATGATAAGTTGTCTGAAAAGTTAGTGACCATTTAACATATCTACCAGATAGGAAAATGTTATTGACTAGTATATCTTTGTAATGTGTGTGTGTTGGGGGTCTGACCTCTGGGACCTTTGCTGACTGCCCCTAGTGGGGAAGGTGATAAGTCATGGTGATATTTCATTTATAGAATATGTCCTTGAGTACCATGTTACAATAGTGTATAATATACAAGCACTAAGCATCACACTCACTCCAATTACTTGGATTGATATTATCCATAATCCGGTAAACTTCACTTGTTTTCTAGATTGCCTGAAAAGATTGAAAATTTAGAAAGGAATTGCTTTGCTTTAGGACTGTGCAGAGTCATACTGAGGACTGAAGCTTCTCCCTGCACGTCTGGTTCAATTGCAGTGCTGTGATTTTGTACTTGGTACCTTCTGTTTCTGGTTGTGCTGACACTTATGGATTGATGATTTTTATGTACAGTCATGGCCAAAAGTTTTGAGAATGATACAAATATTAATTTTTACAAAGTCTACTGCTTCAGTTTTTCTAATGGCAATTTGCATATACTCCAGAATGTTATAAAGAGTGATCAGCTTAACAGTAATTACTTGCAAAGTCAATATTTGCCTAGAAAATGAACTTTATCCCCCAAAACACATTTCAACATCATTGCAGCCCTGCCTTAAAAGGACCACCTAACATCGTTTCAGTGATTGCTCCATTAACACAGGTGTGGGTGTTGATGAGGACAGGGCTGGAGATCAATCTGTCATGATTAAGTAAGAATGACACCACTGGACACTTTAAAAGGAGGCTGGTGCTTGCCATCATTGTTTCTCTTCTGTTAACCATGGTTATCTCTAAAGAAACACGTGTAGTCATCATTGCACTGCACAAAAATGGCCTAACTGGGAAGAGTATTGCAGCTAGAAAGATTGCACCTCAGTCAACAATCTATCGCATCATCAAGAACTTCAAGGAGAGAGGTTCCATTGGTGCCAAAAAGGCTCCAGGGCGCCCAAGAAAGACCAGCAAGCGGCAGGACCGTCTCTTAAAAGTGTTTCAGCTGCGGGATCGGGCTACCAGCAGTGCAGAGCTTGCTGAGGAATGGCAGCAGGCAGGTGTGAGTGCATCTGCACGCACTGTAAGGCGGAGACTCTTGGAGCAAGGCCTGGTCTCAAGGAGGGCAGCAAAGAAGCCACTTCTCTCTAGAAAAAACATCAGGGACAGACTGATATTCTGCAAAAGGTACAGGGAGTGGACTGCTGAGGACTGGGGTAAAGTCATTTTCTCTGATGAATCCCCTTTTCGATTGTTTGGAACATCTGGAAAACAGCTTATTCGGAGAAGAAGAGGTGAGCGCTACCACCAGTCTTGTCTCAGGCCAACTGTAAAGCATCCTGAAACCATTCATGTGTGGGGTTGCTTCTCAGCCAAGGGAATCGGCTCTCTCACAGTCTTGCCTAAAAACACAGCCATGAATAAAGAATGGTACCAGAATGTCCTCCAAGAGCAACTTCTCCCAACCGTCCAAGAGCAGTTTGGCGCTCAACAATGCCTTTTCCAGCATGATGGAGCACCTTGCCATAAAGCAAAGGTGATAACTAAATGGCTCAGGGAACAAAACATAGAGATTTTGGGTCCATGGCCTGGAAACTCCCCAGATCTTAATCCCATTGAGAACTTGTGGTCAATCATCAAGAGACGGGTGGACAAACAAAAACCAACAAATTCAGACAAAATTAAAGCATTGATTCTGCAAGAATGGACTGCTATCAGTCAGGATTTGGTCCAGAAGTTGATTGAGAGCATGCCAGGGAGAATTGCAGAGGTCCTGAAGAAGAAGGGTCAACACTGCAAATATTGACTTGCTGCATTAACTCATTCTAACTGTCAATATAAGCTTCTGTTACTCATAATATGAATGCAATTATATTTCTGTATGTGATAAAAACATCTGACAAACACACATAAAAACCAGAGGGCAGCAGATCATGTGAAAATATAATATTTGTGTCATTCTCAAAACTTTTGGCCATGACTGTACTTTTACTGTCTGTATACAACACACTTCATGGTTGTTAAATATGTTCCTTTTTCTTCCTAAGTTCTTGAATTTGAGAGAGTTTACCTGGACAACCTTCCCAGTGCTTCAATGTATGAGCGCAGTTATATGCACAGAGATGTCATAACCCACATCGTATGCACCAAGTAAGTATGTCTGTTTTTGCATTTGATACATATTTTAGTTCAGAACCGCTGAATGGTATCTAAAAGTCTACAGCCAGTTTTTGGGCAAAGCTTGTGAAAATAGGGTTTTCGGCTTTATATGTTTATTAGGCCTCATTCACACTTCCACATTTTGTATCATCAACTGTAGGCTAATATAGGAATTAGTCTAAAACACAGAAGCAATGCAGATCTTTGTATTATTGTTTTTCTGTGTTTATGCCTCTCCTGGTATTACCATACAAATTCTGACCCAAATGTACAAATGTGAAAGTGCCCACACTGAGATTATAAACGTAAATTTAGGCTCTTAACTCCGGCCTCATGCACACATCTATTTTTTATCTTCAGAGTTCTGTTTTTTTTTTTTTTTTCTTTTGAATGGATGTAGGTGTCTGTTTATATTTTGTCCTAATCTTGTTTTCACTCAAGACTTGACCTATTAAAATCTTTGGGATCGGGGAGAAACAGATGAAACACAGACTTAAAAATGGATGCACTGATGCAACACAGCTTAAAACAGATGTCAGGGTTCTTTCAGTGAAAAAACCCCCCAAAAAACTGGCAGAACACTGAAGATAAAAGTAGATTTGTGAATGAGCCCTCACATAGATCACTTCCTGCAAAATAGTATATACTTCATATTTGGCTTGCTTGACTTAAAGAAATTTGCCTGGTTACAGCTATTGATAATCTATTGATACAACGCGCAGCACCCCCACTGATCAGCTGATCTCATGTGCTACTAGTGCTAAACGCACAACTCCATTCCTGTGTGGTTGCTGGGTTATTGCACTCCATTCTCTGTGTTTAGTACCAGTGACTGCTGGGAACAGCTGATCGGTGAGGGCACTGGGATGTCAAATTGTGACCTGTACCTAAAGATAGTTCATCAATGTCTATAAACTAGGGACCAATCCCTAAAGCAGTTGCACAGGTATATATAAACATGGCTGTTTTCTTTAAAAAACAGTCCCATGCCTCTCTATAGCTTGTGTGTGGTATTACAACTCAGCCCCACTCAATTTAGTGAAGTGGAGCTTCAATATGAGACACAATGTGAGAACAGGTGGCATTGTTTCTGAAAATAGCCATGTGTTTTTAATTCTGGACAAACCTTTAAGGCTGAGGCCACACGTTGTGGAAAAGCTGTTTTTTTTTTTTTTTTTTTTTTTTTTTTTTTTATAGCCAAAGCTTCAAAATAAATGGAAAATATAAAGGAATTACTTATACTTTTACATTCTGTTAAATCCACTTTTAGCTTTGGCTCAAAAATGCTTCAAAATCTGCCACAAAAATGGAGCTTTTCCACAGTGTGTGGCCTCAGCCTTGGGCCTTGTGCACTAGTCTTGCTTTTCACGGCTAGCACACTGATCCATTCATTTGTATGACCCCATACACACAACCGTGTATTTTCATGGTCTGGTGTATGAGGCTGTGAGCTGGAAGCAAAATTCAGAACAGGTCCTATTTCTGTCCGTTTTGCGCCCTGTGCTCATTGGCCTCAATGAATGGAGGCACGGGTGGCACACGGATGTTATCCATGTGGCATTCAATCACAGCCCGACAACACGCACACATGTATGCATGTCACCTTGAGGGGTTTTCTGGCCCCCTTGGAATAGGTCCTCAGTATGACATCAGTGATTGGCAGATTGGCCAACATCTGGAGGTTGCCCAGAACAGCCTGATCAGTAAAAGTCCCTCGTAAATGGTATTTCGCTCTTTGGTTTATATATGGGCCCTAAGCATGTATGGGCCCTACCCCTTCAACACATGGCTTGCTATTTTTCTAAGCAGAGAAATTATTGTAGGTAACAATGAATAGAATATCAGAAAGGAATAGAAAATATAGTGACAAGTTGTCACAGGAGCCCTGCTGGAATACTGTTTGTCTTACCTCAGGACAGACTTCATCATAACTGCTAGCCACGATGGGCATGTCAAGTTCTGGAAGAAAGTGGAAGAAGGAATCGAATTTGTGAAACACTTCCGCAGCCATATAGGTAAGCACATTATATTGTACTTTATTATGAAAGTGGTGTTGGTGGACAGCTATGTTATAGCACTCTGCTTAGGATAATGATACCACAGCAGTACATTCAGATATATGTTTTATTGCTTGGAGATTACTGAGAACTTGGACAAGTATAGGGTACAGTTTATATGTCTGGGTGGTAGGCAGTTAACTCTTCAAGGACGTACCTGTATGTCCTCTCAGAGTTAGAAGCTGCATGAGATTGTGCAGATTCAGGAGTAGGTAGCAGCCTGTCAATGACAGCAAGACTCCTCAAAGAGAAGGCAGGGAGCTCTGTGTATACAGCTATGGAAGCTGCCTTGGTGCAGCTTCCTCATGGCCCAGCAATTGTGGGTGCCAGGAATCTGCCAGAGGACCCAGATCAGCTATGCTCCGTTTTTTCTGTATCTGGGGCTGAATATAAATCTTCAAATAAAACTAAGAATTTACCTAATGGAGAGAGAGAAGTATTAAAAAAAAAAAAAAAAATAGAACTTTGGGTTTTTTTTTAATAGCACAAAGACAAATTCCAACAAAAACCCCCAAAATGTGTCTAGCCATGACCTGGGGATAATAGCCCAGTCCTGAAGTGAATAAAGGAGGTATATACTCACCAATACATGCTCTGAGCACCCCTGAATGGAGCAAAAGACTGCTGGAACAGATGAACAGGGAGTCTGGGACAAAATGACTGCACTGTTACGGGAATTGCTGTAGTTTTAGCGTCTTTTTGTAGCTATAATTACAGCCTCATTTTTGTGTCTGTGTTATGGAGGAGTGTCTCTCCCCTAACTTATAACATCATATAGCTCAGGACATCTGTCCATAACACGACAATAGGAAATAACTGTGAAAACTACATTCGTTCACTTGTAGATTACCTTTCCAGATTAGTGGAATTAGATGTGGTATAATAGGCACAGGCTAAGTCCCAGTTTTCATGGCTGATGTATTTATATTTATTCTGTGTGTATCTCTGATGCAGGAGTCATAGAGAGCATCGCGGTTAGCTCTGAAGGGTCACTTCTATGCACTGTTGGAGAGGACCAAGCTATGAAAGTGTTTGATGTTGTCAACTTTGACATGATCAACATGCTGAAGCTTGGGTATGTATCTACCTGATATCCTGTTTTGGCTGTACTAGATATTACTGGATTCACTTGACAGTGACTAGTCAATGCCTTAGTATCAGTGTGTGAATAGCTCTTTATGCGGTTCTAGATATAGCAGCTTCATATACTTTTTATATGCCATACTGTTCCCATGTCACCAGTCAAGTGTTTGGTCCATAGTGGCTCCCTCAGTCTTGCCCCATATTGTGTGAACCCTGCTTAGTGCAGCAGACACCCTTCTGTGTAAGAGAGCCTGGTTCCTGTGCCGTCACATTTTTTATTTTCTTTCCTTTTGCTTATGTAGTGTGAACATACCAACAACCAGCAAAGTGAAGCCATGGTGTACTTGCCTTTTGATAAGTAGCTCAGATATTTCCATAAGGCCCCCAAGTGTCATCTGAGTGCATTCTGTAATGTACTTACCTCTATGGGGGCTTCTGATTTGTTCTATTCCAATGACACAGAGTAGGTCCTATCCTTCTCCATGTTCAGTGGAATGGACCATGCGATGCCCCCTCAGAGGAGCATCAGCCTGCACACTCGGTTGTGTCCTTTAGGCTTAAACCTATAGACTTAAGTACAGAGAGCCACACGCATGCATTACTTTCTCTCCACTGAGCCTGTCAGGGTGCAGCCAGTGGTGGACACTTCACCGCTGTAGTGGGAATTTACCACTAACTTCAGTCTAGTGCTCTGAGATTCTACTAAGAGAGAGATTTTGATGTCTGCTGTTAGGGAACTGTAATGATTAGCCAAGACTAAGGGGTGCATTGAGAATAGAAATGTGCCAAGGACTGAAACTTGAGGAGGCAGACCTCCAGTTTTTCTCATTGTCACTGTGATGTTCTCTGTATTTCAGCTATCATCCTGGTCAGTCAGAATGGATCTATTGCCCTGGTGATGCAATCTCAGCAGTGGCCTGTTCCGAGAAGAGCACAGGGAAGATCTTTGTGTATGACGGCCGTGGAGATAATAAACCAATGCACGTGTTTGACAAGCTGCACTCCTCTCCTTTAACTGCCATTCGGCTGAACACAGTGTACAAAGTGGTGGTGTCATCTGACAAGAGCGGGATGATTGAGTACTGGACCGGGCCTCCCCGTGGATACAAATTCCCAGATAATGTGAATTGGGAATTCAAAACAGACACAGACCTCTATGAGTTTGCCAAGTGTAAAACCTGTCTCACAGGAGTCAATTTTTCCTCGGATGGTAAAAAGATAGCAACAATTGGAGCTGATAGGAAAGTTAGGATCTTCCGCTTTTTAACTGGGAAACTGATGAGAGTTTTTGATGAGTCTCTAAGTGTAAGTAACATGTTCCTGGCACTTGTAAAACCTTCTGTGTGATTCCTCTTACAGCAGAAATACAGAACTTTATTAGCATCTTTATTAGAAAGCTAGCTGTGACTTTCACATTGCAGGTTGAAAAATTAAAGGCGTGTTCCAATAGAAAAATGTTGCTGTCCTGTCAATATAATAGGCCGTCAATGTTTTTTAGGCAGGGGTCCAATTCTTGCGAAAGAATGGGCTATGCTGCAGTACATAGAATACATGTAGGCTGAGTCTGTATAAACCAGGGGTCAGCAACTTTTTCCAGCTGCTGTGAAACCACAACTCCCAGCATGCACCATTCACTCCTATGGAAAGTACAGTACAGTTGCAAGTGTGCATGCTGGAAGTTGTAGTTTCTCAACAACTGGACTTCTAAAGGTTGCCTCCTCCTGGTTTACTCTATGAAGGGGTTGGACCACTGATCAGGCAGCATTCCTGCAGTCATAACTCCTTCATCATCATGCATACTCACTTTAAAGAGACAAAAAGACAAGCACCGAACAGGTTAATATGGTCATTGGATAGATATATATGTCCAATAGTAAAACAACCAGATGGCCTTTCACCTTTGGTGAAAAGTCACAACAACAGAAAGAACCAGTAAAGGAAAAGATGAGGGTGGCAGCAGATATATCCACGTCAAAGGCTCCGGCTTCAGATGTCCATGAATCCAAAAAATATCAAGTGGTGAATACTACTCGCGTGTATAAAAAAAAAACAAAAAACTCTGTGCTCAAACTTTGGTCAAACGAAATTCCATTCATTGAAATCCAAGAAGTCAAGCATCCAAAGCGGCATACTACACGTTTCGGGGATTAGATCTTCTTTTTCAAGTGTAAAAATTTAAAAGGATGATCATCCTTTTAAATTTTTACACTTGAAGTGAGTACTATTTACCCCTTGAGATTTCCTGTGATACTATGACACAGAAGACTTTGTGTGCCCTAACAGTAGGCTTAAAGGGGTTTTCAGGGACAATGATATTGATGACCTATCTTTGTATAGGTTATCAGTATTAGAATGATGGAGGTCCATCCCTAGCAACCTGCTGATCAACTATTTGAAGAGGCCATGGAGCTTGGGTGAATGCTGCTGTCTTTTCTGGGGCTGGTGACATCATATTCATTTGTCACGTGGCTAAGCTGCAGCTCAGTTCTATTTAAAGGAATGAGACTGATCTTCAATACCAAGCACAGCCTCTATACAATGTGTGACATGGTGCATGGTATGCAGTGAAGAGGCCACAGCCTCTTTAAACAGTTTATAATAGGGGTGCTGGAAGTCGGGCCTGATTAGTATTATAGTTCTGGAGAACCCCTTTAATATATTGACCTGCCACAAATTCTTTCCAGTGCTTTCCTCACTGGGTCACCAGATTTCCCCTGTGACACAATCCAAGGGCAGAATCCTCTTTGACAATAATGTATTCGCTGCAGAGATCAAAGGCTTAAAGGGGTTCCTTAGATCACCAAAAATTTTGGTAAAAGCGGTGTTTTCAAATATCAAAAGAAATGTTGGCCACATCTATAATCCGCTGACCAGCAGTGCTGCTTTGGTGCTCCTTGCTAGTCTTTGTTTCTGGCGCTGCAATGATGATTCCCCCAGTTACCCCAAGTAGGGGTTATTATTAGACACCTGAGCACCCGCTCCAGGACAACACTTAACTCCCTTTAGAATAAATCCCCCGAAACAGTCTTGTAAAATGACATATTGATAGTGATGAGACTTTTAGTTGTGATATCAAGACATTTTATTTTTTGTCTGTACTAGTACTCATACATGAAACCCTTTTTTTTTGCTAATATAGCCTTCTACGCCTGGCCATGGATAGGGTAACAAGGCTGGGACTTATTAGATGTTGAATGAGTCTGCCTGTAAATCTGTTCCTCTCTGCTAGTGGCGGTCACACTGCCATGCACTTACTGTTCCTGAGCTGTGGGTACATGTTCATGCTAAAGGATCCCATATGATGTGGTTTGCACCACAATCTGTCAGGCACAAATCTCCATGACTTTATAACAAGTAAGGAAGCCTCAGCATTTAGTAATAGGAATAGTTTCAATTTTATTTGTACACAAAGCTGAACAATATAGAAGGAGCAGGAGGTCAATGGAGCGGCCGCCTTTTCATGTTCCAAGGCAGCGTCTGCTTGACAGCTGTTCACTTGTGAGAATTTGTGGTCTAGAGACGACTGCTCTGATTTCTACCAGATGTATGGTAGTTTCTGGGGTGGATGTGATTTTCTTTTGTAACTCATTCAATCTGTTCTTTATTATGAAGCATACTCAGTCCTGTTAGTACGTGGAGCACTGGACAAACTGCAGGAACCTGGTAGCCAATGTGTCTGGAATTTGCCACTGACAAATATGGTGTGGGTCTAAGGCTGGTCATACACATACTTTAAATGTTCATTCACAAAGATCAGCCATGCTGAATATTTTCACCCATCCGTCATCTGAAAATATCAGTTTTTGACATGATTGGCCAATCACCAGCCATCTTATGAAGACTCGAGCTGCCTTCACATCTGTGTTAGGTGTCTTTCCAAATCTTTCAGAAATCCTGGACGAATTAGTAACTCAAGTCTGACTTTTTTATCTGGAAGAGTTAATGGACACACGACAGACCCCATTATAGTCAGTGTTTCTCAAAGTTTTCATACCAAGTACCACTCGCCAAAATTTCTAACCAGGCACCCCAACATAAATGGTAGTGTCTGTCATGTGAGGGATCTGGCCCCGATCTCAAGTGGAAAGCAACTGGCATGCCAAGCAAATAGTTTTCCTTGTGGGGCGCCTGTGGCAGATACACACTAAACATTCTGAGGGTCTTTTAACTTCCGACCAGCTTTTTACTCATCAGATAATAGATCAGAAGCTATTTGTCTATTCAGCGCTCATTACCCCCTGCTGTTGAGGAGAACCAACCCCATTACCCTAACGGTATGTCGTATGATGCCTGCCTCTGCTTGGCAGCCACTGCTCCTTTGTATTTAAAGATGGCTGGTGGCTAGATGGCACTAGCACCCCATGAACCTCAGAACCCGAGTATTCACTATATCTACCACTTCCAAAGCAGTGGTTCCCAGTCATGGCACGTACCCCTTGATACTGAATGGCATACCCTTGGATACACGCACTACAGGTTGACAACCACTGGTCTAAGGGGTCTCTTGGGAACTTTTTTTTTTGTCATTAGATGGCTAATTTTTTTATTCTTCTGGTCTGATGATAGGGTCATTTATACGACTTATCCTATCATACATGGGATGGCCGTCCTAAGTCTTGTGTGTATGGTTGGCCCTGGATATAGGCAAGGCAAACTCAGACTAGACAGATTTATCAAAGTTGCTTATGGCAGTCTAAACTTGTGCTACTTATTAGATGGGTTCCTTTGTGCCTGAATTTTTTCAACCCCCTCCCTTTCTAATCTGACCAGTAAGGGCCTTTCCCAATGTATACACCAAAGCACCAGTGTGAATGCTCTTCTAGTTGATTTGCCTGAGAACATAAATGGCAGCCGTCTGCACAGGGTTAATACTAAGCCCTGGGTATCCATATGTGTCATAACCCATTGTGTGTTTTATGAAAATGATGGGTTCCAGCCAAAAAGTCATATTTCAGAGAGAGCTGTATCGGTTTACATGCAAAAAATGTATGCACTGTATTGCCTATGAATGGTAGTGATTTTTCAACTATTTTGCTGTGTTTGCCCCTTTAGAGGGGATTGTCTCCTGACCTAATAAAGTACATATATATGTATGGTCTCTGGCTGGATGGTAGTGGCCCTAACAAAGAGCTGCCCTCTTTGGATTGACCATGTATCACACGGTCACCCATTACTTTTAATACATGCCGTGTGATCTTTCATTTGCCCTGTATCGGTTTAGGAGTTAAAAACTGTTGTCCAAATTGGGTCGCACAATTTTATTAGCAGGGTCTTCTGATACGAAGATGATCGCAGAATATCTCAGTGTAAACTGTTACCTGCATTTTAATGACAGCTCCTCGGGTATTATAAGTGATAAATGGATTCCCTCCCCACAAATGGCATCTTGTAAAGCATTTTTATTGTATAATTCTGAGGCACATAATCCTATACTTTGGTGTCTGTCTTGGCAGATGTTCACGGAGCTACAACAGATGAGGCAGCAGCTTCCAGACATGGAGTTTGGGAGACGCATGGCCGTGGAGCGGGAGCTGGAGAAGGTGGATGCCCTTAAACTAATAAACATTATATTCGATGAGACTGGCCACTTTGTATTATACGGGACAATGCTTGGCATCAAGGTTATTAATGTGGAAACAAATCGGTGAGTTTCCTTGTCAAATATGTCACTTTTTGTGTATTTTATACCTGATCAGCCTTCTAGCTACTGTATGCCTCCCCTCAGTACTGCAAGAATAGAAGCGTTCTGGTGTCGCATATTTATTCAGTATGTGTGTTACCTCCTTTTTTTTTTTTCCTTCAAAACTTGTGACTTTTTTCATTGTGCCCTGCTTGCCACCTTTCCAAAAAGTTAGTGGGACGGGAACACCTGAGCCCAACAGACTTATTCTAACTTGAACCCAAAAATTACCACAAGTTATAGCTGAAACCTAAGCCAGTTTCAGACTGATGTAGGTTTCGATTCTGGCACATGAAACCTTCCGCCATGCACCTGTACTATTAATAGGCCAGAATGTCTTAATAATTCTGGTGCATTTCATTCCAAGGCACAAAGTGATTAAGACTGGCACCCAATATTAAGAAATCATATGTGTAACCCTTTCTTCTACAGTCTGTGGGATTTACATTAAGAACTAAATAGTCTCTAACAGACTCTCAGATTTCTATAGGGAAAGCAATCATTGTGAGTTGGTGCACAGAAGTTACAGGACGCCTGTTCTTTTGATAGGTGCGGGTCCTATATACAGTATTGTGGTTACCCAGACAGGATCGGAATACCACATTAAGGCACTTTTTTGCTTTGTCTCTCTTGTCAACTGTTTAAGCTATAAGGTCTACACTGTTAAAGGTGTTGTTTAGGCAGATACTTCTGTCTGATCTGATATTGGGTGTAGACCTTTGCACCCTGGGTGGACCATTAAATACTCTGGACATGTTTGTTTTAGTAAATGTTTGTGTTCCTGAGATTGGTAATTTATTCAGGGAGAAAATATAGGAACAACACAGAGACCACAGTGACAGGAGGTGACAGGTGATTTGTGCTTCAGTACATTTGCCTTTTTTACAGTTCAGTAGGACCTCATATTAGGAATATTATCTTACGTAGTCTGTATATATTCTGACAGGTGTGTGCGTATCCTTGGCAAGCAGGAAAACATCAGGGCGATGCAGCTGGCTTTGTTCCAAGGTGTAGCCAAAAAGCACCGAGCTGCCACCACAGTGGAGATGAAGGCATCAGATAACCCTGTCCTCTTGAGTGCTCAGCCTGACCCCACCATCGTGTGCACGTCCTTCAAGAAGAATCGTTTTTACATGGTTGGTATATTCTACCGTTGTATGCAACCCTATAACTACATCTGACTTACTTCCCTAGTTCAGACAAGTATTAAATCTACTTTATAGCTAAAACATATTAAAGACTTTGTACCAGGATTTAAACTTAAAAGTGAGAAGTGTCTAATCAAAGGGGGAGCAACCGCTGATCACAGGGGTCCCGTGTCCCTAATTTGATTGGAGTGGTGGTCAGGTATGTGACCTCCCGCTCTACTCATCTCTAGGGTACTGTCGAAGAAATGACAAGCACAGTACTTGGATATCCCTGACAGTCCCATAGAGTTTAATTGTAGCATCAGTGCACATGCTCGGCTGCCATTTCATTTATATGAGTGGATACAGGACCCATACTCTTCTGATCAGTGGGGGTGCCAGCAGACCTGTAGTTTAGAGAGAGGTTTTTAGCTTGGTACAGGTCAGTTTTGCAAATGCAGACACATTGATGAATCTACATGGCAGAGGATGATTTCACATTGAAAGCAGTCAGATGTCTCCTGTAAGGAGGAGACTGTTGCCTTTGCTTGATCTCCCGGTTCACCGGATCCCACCAGTCAGTGGTCATTAGAAGAATTACCTGTAGACCGCTTGCTGGAATCCAGATGTCGTAAGACAGGAGGTCATAAATTACTTACTTGTCAATGATGTCAAAATCTTGAAATATTCTAATTCTAGTTTACCAAACGTGAACCAGAAGACACTAAGAGTGCAGACTCTGACAGAGACATTTTCAATGAGAAACCATCTAAAGAAGAAGTGATGGCAGCTACACAGGCTGAAGGACCGAAACGCGTTTCTGACAGTGCCATTATCCACACCAGTATGGGAGATATTCACGTAAAGCTATTTCCTGTTGAGTAAGTGTCACATACCTGTGCTTATTCTGCAAACCTCCCTTATTTAAGAAGTTATGAAATAGACAACTGAGCCAAGAAACAGTCATTAGCCTCCAACATTTATTTTATATATGATATACTGTATACTTTGTGTACCAAGTTAAGTATGTGATCCCTTTAACACAGATGTCCTAAGACAGTGGAGAACTTCTGTGTGCACAGCCGTAATGGATATTACAACAGTCATGTATTTCACCGGATCATAAAGGTAAGTACAAGCTGATGCAGTTGTTCAACCTTTGCTGAAGCCAGTGTAGTTTAATGCACCACTGTGCTGGGAAGACTTTGGCTCCTTTCTCTGAAATTCTGCACTAAAATCCACTTTCTGTCCCCTGATTTCCTCCCCCCCCCCCTTCTTTATTGCCAGCAGAAATCCTTACTGCTTCCCATGTGTGTGTATAGGTGGACGGGCTCCTGTGTAATAGAGAAAAGCTGAGGCTGGGGGATGGGGGGGGTCACTTCAAACAGTTATATCTCGGGCAGTTCTGCTTGTATTATTTCCAGAGATATCACCAGTATTTCCATACTGCTCCCATATCCCCACTGTGTTCCTACTGGTGATATCTCTGGAAATAATACAGGTAGAACTACAATCTTGGTGGCATATAAAAGCTGAGAATGCCTGAGACATATCTGTTTGATGTGACCCCCCTCCCCCCACCCCTTTTGTCCACTCATACTCTGTAATACAATTTCAGCTGGCAATAAACGGAAAGAACAAAGGAGGAACAGAAGGTGACTTTAAGTGCAACATTTCATGCAAAGGAGCCAAAAATGCTAGCTGGTAGACCTATAGAAGTAAATGGAGTGGTGGCCACACTTGCAGACCCTCCCCCAACAATCAGACATTTAATCCATATACTGTGCATAGGGGATAAATATCATTTGGTGTTAATTTTTTGGTACATTTGTACAGTGATTATAGCAAAAAATGGATGTGTTGACATGGGGGTTTATTAGTGTTAGCAAATTCAATGGAAAAACATTTATCATTGACTTTTTATATTTTTTTGTCTTCTGTGATAAGATATCACGCTGCAGAAGTTCGGATTAAGTCTGCTACATCTGTACATATATAATTCCCCCCCCCCCCCCAGTGGTTTAATCGTGCAGTTCTCTGCTAGCCTCCTAAGAAGTGCCTTAGGGGCCACTCTTCTTTATTAGGTACTGCAGGCCCCCAAGTTCCCCAACATTTTCAGCAGACTCTATCTTTTCATACACACCAATGCCAACCCTTCTTCAAGAGGCGATCACGGTGCAATATTATATTCTGCTGACATTGATGGGCTTCCATATATTGATCTGACACATGGGGTCCTACGGAGGGAGAAGCTGAAATTTAATGTAATAATCTATAATGTAATTATATATTTAAGCGCACATAGAGGCGAGAACATTAGTAGTAGCTTATGACTGATAATTCATGTCTTGTCTGAGGAAAATTCACTTACACAGTATGGGGTCTTTGTAATAACCATCTTCTCTGTTTTAGGGGTTCATGATTCAAACTGGAGACCCAACAGGCACAGGCATGGGTGGAGAAAGTATCTGGGGTGGAGAATTTGAGGATGAATTTCATGCCACACTACGACACGACCGTCCCTACACACTCAGTATGGCCAATGCTGGTGCCAGCACCAATGGTTCTCAGTTCTTCATAACCGTAGTACCGACGGTAAGAATACTTTATAGCTACTAATTATTGACTCCTGGTGATTGAATTATCCCCATACATAGAAAAGAATGAAGTGACTTCAGAGGCTTCCCTTCAGCGTGTTAGAGATAGCCAGGCACACAGCATGCTGAACTGCAGCTGTGGAGACTCATCGGCCCGATTCACACCGGCTTAAGTGTAAGTTGCAGGATAACACAGGTAGGCCAGGCCCACACACTTCGACTTTGTAGCGACCAGCTGCACTAGCAAAAAGGGATTAAACCTGTGGCAAAAACTAGACTGTTTATACCTTGGGCAGCCTCAGTATCTGAAGGTGGTCCAACACCCAGCACCCCCACCGATTAGCTGCAGCCATCAGATCAAGCAGGAAGCCGATAACTGCATACACTTTGTAGTGGCCATGTCTGGTTAATGCAGCTCAGCTTCCATCCAAGTGGGGTCTATAGGCAAGCTTGGTATAGAAATCACTATACACAAAAAGTAAGCTATAAATCAGGTTTCTGATGCAGGATTTGCTGCAGTAAAACTGTGTAATGTTCTGTATCGTAAAATTTCATGAAGTAATTTCTAGTTCCAATATACATCTATGAAACCACAAAAATGTTTTGAGCGTCACGGACCCCTGCGTACGTCTGGCCTTCATCTGGACTGAATGATTTCATTAATGAAGTAACTGGACGCTGTCAGGATTGCGTTGCTTTAGTACTATAAAGGCCTCACAGTAGGTCTTCTTCTCTTAATCATTTTCATCTTCCTAGAAACATCAGTCACATATGTATGTAATTCATCCCTGCATGTCTGCAAATTGTGTGCAAGCGTCAGCTGGCTGTCCATAATAGTGTTCATGTGTCTTCTGCCTCCTCCCAGTATTGTACGTAATGTGTTGTCCCTGTCACAGAAGGGTGTAAGGGCGCAAGTCCTCCAGTGTCATCATCTCTTGTCTGTTCTCTTCCAGCCTTGGCTAGACAACAAACATACAGTATTTGGGCGGGTGACGAAAGGAATGGAAGTAGTCCAGAGAATCTCCAACAGCAAGGTTAACCCTAAGACAGATAAGCCCTATGAAGATATTACCATCATTAGCATCACTGTTAAATAGCATTGTGTGATATATATGTGTTTTATACCAATTGTACAAACTTTTTTTTCTTGTTATATCTTATTAAAAAAAATATAAGTGATTTGATTGTAGTAAAAACTGTCAGTATGTCCTGTGCAATATTACAGATTGAACGAATAGGCGGACCACTACTACAGTGGTCACATGGAGCCTGACGGACCCCATTAACGATAATGGGATCCGGCAGGTGCTCTTTTTTTTTAACTGAAATCGCCGGACGATAAAGTTGGAATTGTGAGACTTTTTTTGTCCTCCGATTTTAGATGCACACTGTGATGTCTCCACACAGAAATGGGAACATAACCTTAGGCTGAGGCCCCATGTTGCTGAGACGCAGATTTTTTTTTTTTAAGCCTAAGCCAAGAATGGTTACACAAGGAATTGGAAATATATAGGAAGCTTCTTATACTTCTACCTGCTCAATCCACTCCTGGCTTTGGCTCAAAAAGCGCAGCAAAATCTGCAATAAAAAAAAAAAAGCTGCGTTTCCGCAACGTGGGTCCTTAGCCTTAAAAGTTTTTTTCCCACAACTCATTGATGAGTGTCATAGCCTAGAACAAAGCAACTACGGGGGGGCCCTTTTAAAGGTGCAGGAGTCACTGATGACTCTGCAGAAAAACCTCAGTGCATATTTACCTGCATGGTGTTCATAGCATAGCACTTGATGCTTCACATTTTCACGGACGCTTTCACTCTTTGCAGTGCAGAAGGTGAAAATACTGGATTACCTGTATCAGTTATCAAAGGAATTTCACTACACAAACCAGGACATTGTTTTTTGTTTTTTTTTTTTTTACTGTGGCAGGATTCAGACAAACCCCAGGCTGACTTTTTGTAACAGAAAATCAGCAGCATATCCGTCCTGTCTGCAAATAACGTTGGTTGGATGGATGGCATTCCCGTTGTCTTTGACCAACAAGTTTGAATATACTGACCATCCTTTGTGCAGTTACTGCAGCAGAACTGAATGGCATTAAAGAGGCTATCTGGGGGGCTTCTTTAGACCTATTTCCAGGCCAGGTTCTGTCAGTGCTGCACATCAGGTTCCTGGGCTGGTTCCAACTCTTGGCCATGTGATCAGAACCAGCACCAAGTCGATCCGCCTCCTCTTCCTTAGTTACCTGTACGATGGGGGCTGGCTGTGCTGTCATAACCTAGTCTGCCAGCCCCTAATAGTACAAGTAACTCTACTGAACATGGATGGAGACTGAACTACTCAGGTGCCTTATCAAATCATCAGGTGGTAGGTAACATTTAGTCCCTGAATAGCCCCTTTAACTGTCTGGCAAGTTTAGTGTGAGAGTATGTTTTAATATTTCTTAAGATATAAGACGACAACCCCTTTAGAGCTTCTGTGCACAATTTTTAAAAAGTCTTGTATTTTATTAGTATTTAATGGGATTTTATTTCATACTTGTGTGTTTTCAGTTTTTGAAATCCCATAAAGAGACCTAAAAATGCAGAAAAAACTATAGCATGCAGAAAAGGCATGAATGATATGTTGTTTATGCAGAATGCATTTAAAGTAACTAGCCACAGCTTTTTTATAGGAGCCAAAATATGTTAAAGTATATTACAAAAAGTATTAATATCACAAGGCATTATGGGAAAAGGAGCTGGGAAGCTCAAGCGCCCTCTGTTGGATGTAACAAATCCTCAATTTGCTTTTGACCCACTGAGTCTTGAGAAAGCAAGAGGGATTTTAGCCAAGCCAATATCACTATCTGCATACAGCGCTGTTTCGGGATTTTTGTCCATCAGTGCAGAGCAAAGTGAACTGGCTGGGTTTGTGGGAGGCAATGAGTGGCTCAGGGACGGGAATCTCTCTCCTTGTGGAGAACACCAGTGAAGGTGTATAGAGTTTTGAATTGCCTTTTTGCCCTCTACTAAGTATTAATGACACAAATACTGCCAGAAAATCAAAAGTTGTATGAAAGTTTAGTTACACTATGTATTAAAGGGATTCTATCATTGAGGAAACCCATTTTTCATTAACACCACGTCGGAATAGCCTTTAGACTATTCTTCTCCTACTTTTATTTTTCTGCTCTGCGCAGCCGTTTGAGAATTTTTGTTTTTCTTTTTTATGCAAATGAGTCTTCAGAAAGCACAGGGAGCATTCCCCCTGTGCTTAAAGACGACGCTCTTCTGCTGACGCTTCTCCGCTGTATCATCAGCCACCGAGTCTGTTCGCGAAATGGCAGATCCGACTGAGCATGCGCGGGATTTGAATCCCGAACAGAGACTCGCGGTGGAGAGGGGTCAGCAGAAGAGAGAGGCGGCGCTAGATCTTCGTAAGAGCGTCTTCTTTGAGCACAGGGGATGCTCAAAAAACGACTCAGAAAAATTCTCAGAAACGGCTGCGCGGAGCAGAAAAATAAAGATAGGAGAAGAGTAGTCTTTCTTAAGGCTATTCCGACGTGGTGTTAGGGGGAAAAATGGGGTTCCCAATGATAGAATCCCTTTACTGATGTTGCTGATCAAAAAAACTTATTTGCATATTGACAAAAAAAAAGGGCGATATCTTGGCAACAGAGGCACAGATTCACAAGGAGGAAAATAGTTTAGGGTCACCTGAATTAAATGGGGTTTTCAGTATTGGCCTTTTGCCTAGTCCTTACCCAAAACTCTGTCCTTCAGGCTCTCTTGGTACAATAAGCTTGTTCTTCTTTTGGCTCATAGCAACATCTTAGCTTTGTGAGCCGGGTTTACAAGCAAAATGTAGCCAGAAGCAAGATAACTGTAGAAACGTGCAGGACAGATACCGACTCTGCCTATTTGTCATCTCTGCCACCTGATGTGCATAATAAACTGGGCCAGTGTACTAAATGGATGTATAGGCTGGCTGAGATTTGTATGTAGTGCAGTGAGTGTACAGGGCTGGGCCTTGCCCCATTTGTAGGTGGAGGAGACCACCAGGGGATTAGCCTGTAACCCTTTGGGCCACTCAGCCTGTTTGCCAGTCTGCATTTCCTAATATAATAATATTATAATATTAAAATGTGATTGGCATTTCTATGTCGGGAGGGATCAGGAAGTGAAGAGATCAGTGGGGAACCTGGCAAGGGTCATAACATGAATGCCAAAGGATCTGTGAGGTTGAAGTTCATATAAAAAAAAAAAAAAAAAAAATTTAAAGGCTCAGAATCTTAAAAAAAAAACAAAGTTTACTGGCTGAACAACCTGTCAACGAGTCTGTCACCAGCACCCAGCTGCACAGATATGCACAACCTGAATTATTGTTTTCCCCAGAAATCTCTGCCTCCGTTTCTGAAAGAGCAATGCTGTTGTCAATATGCAGCAACGGCAATGCCCTCATTTCTCCAAAGAGCTCATTGTCATAATGACAAAACTGCGATATTTTGGCAACGGAGGCACCAATGCATAAGAGGAACACACTATTAGGCCAACTCATGGCAAAAAAAAAAAAAAAAATACACTGATCCCTCAAAGTACAAGCTCAATGAAATAAGTCCATACCACACAAAGCTGAGACAATCCATTTATTTTAGGTTGTAGAGAGAAGCATGACAAGGTTAGAAGTTTACAAAGAAAGCAGAAATATAAAGAAAAAAAAACAAAACAGGAAATTGTGTCTATAATCAGACAACATGCTGCCCTAAACTTTGTATAAACCCACAGGTACCAGGACAGCATGGATTCACAAACATGCAACCTTATAATAAGGCATTCACACTGTACGAGAGCAAATGTGACCCCCTAGTCAAGTGCTTCACCAAGGCAATATCAAATCCCCACCCACACAAGAAAAAATAGCTACTGCTACAAAGTTACACTGTAACTTTATCAAGACCATGTATTCTAGATGCTACATGGATTATTTTTAATCGTTTGTGTCCAATGCATGAAAACATGGCGGCTGATACACTAAAGAGATGCTATATCAAACTGAAGGACGATGCTACCTTAATGCCTATGGGCAATGTCTACCTTTGTATGTGTGAAGTTGAGTAACTTTGTACATACATTGTATTACTCATTTTGTGTTGATTCTGATGCCCAGGGCTGCATTCACAGTTCTCCGACCTCCAGAGCTAAACTCTCTCAGCATTTCTTGCCTTTCTCCGATAATCTGAATGTTTTATGTTTTCATAGTTCCCTCCTAGACTTCAGTCTATTTAAGGGATCCATGGAAATGGACAAAGATAGGACCATGTTCGGTATTTTAATGGTCTGTTAGGACTGGACATGTGAATAGACAGAGATATTTCTGAAGACTAGCTCTTCCGCCTGTGATGTAATTATGCCAACTTTTAGCTGGCGTACATTTTAGTGATCCTTGGCGCTAGCATACATTACGTTACATGTAGCACAATGCAAAACCACCACGTCACAACTAACGTTTAAAAAGTTGCAAACTTGATGTTGGCAACCTTTTTTACCCCACAAATCTAGTGTAAACTTATTGTTAAATAGGCTCCATTGATGTCCATATGCAATAATAGGGCATATAGTAAAGGGGTTATCTAAAGTCAACCTCTTTAGGCCAGGTTTTTTGAGCCAAAGCCAGGAGTGGATTTTGCAGAATGGAAAAGTGTAAGAGCTTCCTTTATATTCCACATTACATTTAAAGTCACTCTTGGCTTTAGCTCAAAAACAGCAGCAAAAAAACCCAGTCTTTAGGGATTCATCCAACAGCAGAACTGTGAATGCAGCTCTGGAGTATAATACAGACTAAGTCAGAGTTAGTACATAAGAAGTAATATATTAACAAAGTTGCCTACAAATTATCAGATGTGAATGGATATATGCTGGGCATACTAAATTGCACATGTCCCAAGTAAGCCACAGCTCACACCATATAGAACACATGTACACTCAACCAGACAAAGCATGCATGTGTATGTGGGAGAGCTGGAGGAATAGCCTTGAGTGTACAGACACCTTAAAATGATATACAAAGGTGAACACACCCTTAAATTCCAAACCTTCCTGTGGTATCCTCTTTAGTATTGGGATGGTTAAACTGTTCACTATATTGAAGCTGCCACAAGCAATGCCTGTGTCTATCTAATGTAATACTTAGATCTTCCAGTGTAGCCTTAGTGAAGCTTCCGGTTAGGCCTGCGTGTCACAAGATGGAGTCCCAAAGACACAAGTCTGTGCTGACCATTACACAGGTTCATACAGGAGGAATAATGGGTGCTTGCTGTAACTATACCATATACTAACAGCGACATTAGGCCATGGTGCAGGGAGCACAACTGGCTCCACCACTGAACCTGGTGATGGCCAGATGAAATTATTACAATGATATATATATATATATATATATATATATATATATATATGTGATTGCTATAAGGCTAAGTTCCTACGGGTCAGGTTTGTTGCTTATTATTCATCAGGGAAAAACCAACACTGGATGTCTCCAAATTCTGTAGTGGCAGTAAACATCCAATAGGGGGAGGGCTTTTGCAGTGTAATTCCTTTAGCAATTGCTGCGAGTATCGCACTACATTGCACAGGTTGATAGCTGCTGTGAAAACTCTCAGCATAAATTGATATCTGCGACTTGAAAACCTGCAGCAGGTAATCCACTACAAATACATCCTGTGGGAACCCAGACTTGGCCTTCATTACACCATGTTATTTGTCCATATCAATGTTACATCTGTTTAGCATGCCCGCTTAATGGATGCACAAAAAAAAACACCTAACGCAAAAGCCATTTTTTTTTTTTTTTTTTTTTTTACATAGAGAACAATGTAAATTTTTTATTTTTTTAGGACACTAAAAATGTAGTATACCATACTTGTGTCCATAAAGAAGGACAGTTTTTTTAAACCATTGATTTCTACGTAAACAGATGGCCCTCAATTTGTGCCTATTTTTTTTTTTTTGCATCCGTAAACAGATGTAGAAAAATGCACCCTAATTCACATCCCTTTATCCACATGCTTTCATGTAATGCACTCAGCGCTGCATTTACTGAAGTCCACAATGCATGTACATGGATCAGCTATATAGATGATATGCATCACAGTATAAAAGTGTCGCTATACAATCATGTATGCCCAGTTATTGATATATGAAAGGAAACTAAATGCATTCCTGGAGATGTCAGAAGTCACTCGGCATCGTCCTGGCAGGTGATAAAGCCATAAGACACCAATGCAGGTAATCCTGGTTTATAGTAATACAGCTACTTTCTACTAGAATATATACAAGCATACACATTTATTGGTAGTGTCCACATTGCACATGGTTGGGATGGTTAAAGAGAAGTTCACTCACATGCTTTAGGTGATCTGCTATTTATAGAGCATGGAAAATACTAAAACATGGATCCCAGTCACAGAGAGACTGTTCAGAATCAGTCTCTAACCAAAAAGAAATTGCTCAGTCATTATACAAATTACTAAGTAAGTATCTAAAGTGCCTAGAAACCCCAAATTGTCTCCAGTCCTTAAAGTAGTCACCAAACTGGTGCTCAAACTCTTTAGCATGATCTCTATTTGGCTGTACTGCTTTATTGGGTCTTCCAGTATCATGCTAGGTTCACACTAGCGTTGGGGTTTCCATTCTTAGAACCCTATTCACTTAAAAAGCGGTTACCCTATGGAAATCCGTGGACCTCAGGCTATAATGGGGTCCACAGGGTTTCCACCAATTTTAGCCTATTTTAAGTGGAATGGGGATGGAGTCCCCGAACACTACTGTGAACCTAGCGTCAGTTACTCAAGCAGTCAAGGCATACTGCCCTGCATAGTCTAACACTGACTGACACCCAGCTAGTATCATTCACAGGTCCCACAAATTAGGATAGGACTCACTACTTGCTGGGCCTCAGCAACTGTCCCACCTGGCATGAAGTGATCAATCTCTATGCCCAATGGCAGATCAGGGAGGACAGTATGCCTGGAAACTCCTTTAAAGGGGGTCGTACCAAATTACAAAACAGTGCCACTCTTGCCCGTGGCTGTGCCCAGCATTGCAGCTCTGCAGCACTATTTTAGAAGCAAAGCAGCCATGTTTTTCTAATATGATACAACCCTGTTGACACACAGGTAATAATTCACACTGATGTATCCAAATAATATTAGGTTTTGGAATAACAAAGCCAATTGTGCATATTTTGGCTATGCTGAGCCCAGCTAGAAAGCACTACTGTATGTTTAGCTCAGCTGAGTTGCAGCTCAATTGTATCTTCTTTACCCTCTTCAGTGTTTTCCACTGTTGCCCACCTACCCCCATGGCTCTACTTAAATAATAGTACCTATCAAAATAGTCCTTAACCAAATATTAACTAGACTGGTTCTCTTGTTACATTGAAAGCATGATTCTTATGAACATTGAATAAAAGGCACCCATACACATTACATGAAAGTCAGCCCTCAAAATTTGGCAGGAGCTGCCAACTATTCAATGTTCACTCTCCCCTGAGGACCGATATCAGGGGTAAAAAAAAAAAAAAAAAAAAAAAAAAAATTCAATTTCAATATGCCCAGGCCTTTGTTCTCAAGGAAGATAAGCCACTGGCAGTGACAAACCGCTCACCCTATGAAGAACATGTGTATGAGAGTCCAAAGTAATAGCTGGCAGCCATCTAAGGTGTATGGAAACTTCTAGTCTCTGACTAGTGACCTTTAAGGCTGAAGACCCACGTGGGGTAAATGTGAATCCCATCCACACATTGCAGAAAAATACCTGCAGCAGAAATGCTGCGATTTCCAAAACTGTTGCATTTTTTTTGGAAGTCACAGCATGTCAATAATACCTATGGAAACACTGGCGGTTTCCCTATAGGTATAATTGAAGACGAAAGTCCGCAGAGGAAAACTCTGTGGACTTTCTGTGAAAAGCACTGCGGGGAAAAACGGCAATACGTTTCCGCTGCGGCCCGCTACATGGGGCCTTAGCCTAAAAGGGTTTTCTGGGATGTTAATATTGATGAACTATTCTAAGGAGAAGAAATCGATATCAAATAGGTGAAAGTCTCACTCCTGGTACAGCTAAAGGGTCGCAGTCTCCCGCAGGCATAATGCAGGGCACTGTGCCTGATATCCAATGAAGAAGCCACGGATCTTGTCTGGACATCATGAAACCTTCACTCAGCTTATCAATAAGGGGTGTCAGATCCCAACAGATCTGAAAACCCCCTGAAGCCCATGAAAATGAAGTATTGGCTAAGGAGGGATTAAAGAAAACAGTGACTAGACCGATCACCAGCATTGTGCGGAAGGAAAAAAAAACAAATCATTGCAGCCAAAGACAAAGCCAAACAAGCAATTGGCGAGGCCCTGGGGCTTTTAGCTGGCAAAATCCACTATTTTAACTAGAATGTCAACTTTTCACTAAACAAAAAAAGAAACTACAATTTCACACAGTAGAGGTTCAGTTATGGACGTGCAAAAACAAAAATAAGACGGACAATTCTATAACTATGTAATCTATGTACTGCTCAAAAGGCATCGTATGGCGCCCCAGGCATGGAATAGTTAAATTTTAAATTAAATCATGTTAATATGAATTCGTCATCTATTCATCGTCAAGGCAGCCATATTGGGGACGAACACTTTACCAGAATCACTATAGTATGACAAGTGTAATGTAACAAGTCCTGGCAAAACCGACATCCCTTTACTTTGTGTAGGTGACATGTTGAGGCTGGGGCTCGGATTACATAGGCGACCATTGTGAATGAAATAAATTAATACTGTGCCTGTAGTGTAAACATTAGACTGTAATATATAAAGGATGAGCTACTCGTGTCAGATTATAATCTTCACAGCCTGATGCTATCACTGCGTGAAGCAAAAATTGTGCTAAACTTATTAGATGTAATGATAAAGAGCTTATCTGTACTGTCACTAGAGCCATATTCAGAAGATCATCATCGCCTTTTTGGCCAGCAGATGCTAAAGGGGTTTTCTGGGCACCCCAAATACTGTTGAGGGCAGAGAAGGGTGTAAAATAAGAAAAAAAAAAAAAAAAAAGTTATGCTCACTTGTTCTTTGGCCACGCCTATCCAGCCACGGAGTCCTAATCCTCTCCGGCTATCTCAGGTTCCTCTGCATTAAAGACGTATCCGACTACTGCACGTGACTGCCGAGGCCAGTGATTGGCTGCAGTGGTCATGTGACATCATTGCTTTAGCTCCAGAACCAGAGATGGCTGACGCTGGCACGGCAGACAAAGAACAGGTGATAACTTTTTTTTTTTATTTTAACCACTTTTCTGTCCTTAGATTATTTTTGGTGGTCCAGAAAACCCCTTAAAAGAAGGAGAATGTTCACCCATGAACACAAAATGCTTTGCTGATAATGTCTTAATAGATCTATACAGTTGTCGGAGCCCCATTGTTCTCACACAAACTTCTATATTCCCTAGAGTAAAATTATACAATTGTGTCTGCTTGTAGCCACCACTAGAGGGAGCTCATGAGTGGACAGAATACTGCCTATATACTGAGAGCTGTAATTAAGTCTTCCCAGAGGCACGACTTATCACCTATTCACAGGGTCAGTGATAGGTGATGCTCACGGGGGGGCTATCACTGCTGGGACCCCACGATTATGAGAACAGGAGTCTCATGTCTCCTATTTTATGGAGTGGATGTATTACTGCTATGGTCAGTGGGATTGATAGAGTACTAAACTCTATCTATATAAATCACATCAACTCTGAAGTGGCACCCTGCATGTATGGGCGTCACTCCTTTCAGATAGGGGACACAGGACCCCCATTCTTGTGACAGGTGAGGGTCCCAGCAGTCAGACACTTACCACCTATGACGTGGAAAGGGAATAAGCTGTGATTCTGGAAACACCTCTTTACATAATCAACAGTAGACAATGAGCGCCATCAAGTGGTGCCTGCAGAAAATAAGAATTTTTATCATTTAACTATACAGCTAAGTATAAGATATGAAATCTGTATCAGAAAAAGGGCTTGGACTACTATAAAAGTATATTCAGCAATAAGCACAGAATAAAGGATCTAAAAACAAGGCAGTGTCCAAAGGTGGACATTAACTCTAAAGGTGTTCTACAGGAGTGCAAAAAAATGGGCGCTTTCTTCCTCAAATAGCGCCAACCCTGTCCACAGGTTGTTTGTGGTATTGCAACTCGGCCCAATTTGTCTTCAATGAAGCAAAATGACAATACTCAATACAACCCATGGAAAGGTGTGGGCTATTTCTAAAAACAAAAGCTGCCATGGTTTTCTAATCCTGTACAAGCCCTTTAGCTTTTGTATAATGAAAATGATGCAACTTTATAATGTACTTTTTGTTTGCTGAGCAGTCAGCGAATAGAAACATTCAAAGGATAAAACACTATACAGGAGTAATACTGCACAGATGAATGTTTGCTGCTGTGTAACAATATAGGCAGCCTTCACGGCCCCGGAGCCAGCGCAGGATACCTCATTTATGACAATGCATGTGTGCCCTCCGCCGGGCTTCTAGGTGCATACATTTCCCCAATCATTTACCTCAGTAAATCATCACCCTACCCACACCCACCTTTAAAATGACCCATTTTTGTGCAAAGAATTGCAACTTTTTATGCCATGTATGCCAGAAAACTGCCATACAAAGCTTAATAAATCTGCCCCAATGTCTTTTAGCTAGACAGACTGGATTGCTTTTAACTACATCAATATGTTGTAACAAACTCTTAGAACTGCAGCAAGAGATGTGTATTACTGATGTAGTTAAGATTGCCTAAACCGATACACTGTAGCAAATGCTCATCTATGACTATTAGGTCTGTAAGTATTCAGCCTCAAGAGGTAAACATTAAAGGGATTTTCTGGGACTTAAGGACCCTTAAGGATAGGTCCTTAATATCAAATTCATAGGGGTCCTACTCCTGGCACCCCATGCAATCAGTTTGAAAAAGTACTGCAGCCTCTTTACTGCATACCAGCCACAACGCCATGCATCGTATAGTGGCTGTGCCTGGTATTGCAGCTTGATCCCATTTATTTGAATAGAATTCAGGTGCAGTATGTGACTAGAGGATATGATGATAAGGACTTGAGACGTGAAGAAGCACTCGCCCAATGGTTGCAACCTCTCCAAACTGTTGGTCAGTACGGGTGCCGTAAGTTGAGACCCACCAATCTGATATTGATGAGCTATCCTGAGTTTAAGTTATCAATATAGAACTGGAATACCCCTTTAAATGTTCTTACTCACGAACAGCAAGCGATTTTAAAAATGGCAAGTAGTGGAAGGTAAAAGTGTATATGTTTGAAACAGTTTTCATTGTACAAAGACCAGACAACCCCACCGTTTGAGCTGCAGGATGCCAACCTACATATGTAGTATTTGCCTGCACATAAGTATATATATGTAACCTACTACATCCCATCCAATAAATGCCGCCTGCAGCATTCCTAACATGACCTCCCGGACATGTCCTCCCCACAACATTCCTTATTATATGGAGGCGAATGTGGCGGCCAAGCATTGACCTTCTAAGACTTAATTGCATGTAATGATGGTTATTCATAGATGTTCACATTGCTTGAAATACATGGACACGTAAGAAGCCCGTATGATGTTAGCTGTAAAGTACTGAAACAGCACGACATTCTGTAAGAAGCAAGTTACTGAGGAACATGGATATTCACCAAAATAAGTACCACTTGCTCACATTTAAGCGACATCCAGTACACCCGCAGCTACCAGCTGCCTGGATAACCAATCAAGGCCATCATATAGCCCCATGCCACTCCTGGCATCACAGCCCTGGATATACCAGCTGCGGCCACAGCACAGTTTGTGAAGGCTCAAGAGCTCTGTCATTTCTTCCACTGATAGGGCACCTGCAACATCCTGCAAGAAAACACAAAAATGTCATACACTGAAGCTCAGAAAACAGTATATGCAAAATCAAGAGAGACTGAATACAAAGAGCATTTCTCATAATGTGAACTGGCATTACATAAAGAATACAGCACAGTAACCTCTGTATGATTCTAATGCCATAGACCACAGGAAAAATGACCTTTAAAAGGGACTGTCCAAGATAAGAGATTGATGGCATATGCTTAGGACAGGTCATCAATATCAGATGAGTGGGGGTACACCAGTCACCTGATATCTGCACAGTATACAGATGGCTCCATACACTGTACAGTGGTGATGATGGTGAGATATCAAAGCAAACACAATGTATGGCGAGGTCTACTTCTGTCTTTGTATACCGCATAAATATAAGCTGATTGGTAGACCCCCAACAATCTTATATCCTGAAACTATGACACTCAGGACCAAACCGTTACCTGTTTATTGGCGAATATTAAGAGCAGGGCATCACGTAATTCCTTCTCAGTGAGTAGCTTTGCAAGTTCACTATGAGCTTCAGTGACCCGATCTCGGTGACTGCTGTCTATTACAAATATCACAGCTGGAAAAATGGAGAGACATGAAAAAGCTATTGACGTAACAGGGTGACTCTGTACCCAAAAATCAAGGCTAAAATAACAAATGCATCAAGGCTGAGTTTACATTGAGCTCTGCTGACTCCTGGATGTACATGCAATGGCAATTTACTAAAGCGGTAAATGGAAAATATTATCCTAACAAAAACAGAGCACCACCAATGAATTCTTGGTATTGCCCATTATGGGGCTCCTCTGCTACAAATACAGCAGTAACATCGATCTAATTGGGAATATTTTATGCAAGTCAGACACATAAATCTGATCTGTCACTTGTTAATTTCCTGCATATTTTTTTGCAAGCTTGCTGTGGGTTTTCACATATTAACATAACAGCACAATCTTGTAGTCAATGATGAAACCAGAAAGTTCCTGCAGTAGGTGACACTCACCTTGTGTGTTAAGGTAATAATGCTTCCATAGGGGCCTCAGCTTGTGTTTGCCTCCAACATCCCAAATCGTAAACTTTAAGTTTTTATATTCAACTGTTTCAACATTAAAACCTTAAAAAGTAAAACAACCAAATAAATAATTCAAAATTTTAAAAATATATAATAATAATAATTAACAACAACAACAACAACAACAATAATAATAATAATAATAATAATAATAATATATTTTTCTCTGATCGGTCACATAGGATGTTCTCAAATGAGAAAGAAAAACTGGCTCGCATAGCGTGCCAAGCAAATACTTTTGCTTGTGGGGCAACTGTGGCAGATACACAGTAAAAGTTCTAAATCGGTCTTTTAGCTTTCAACAAGCTGTTCACACTTGAGATCATAGATCACAAGCTATTTGCCTATTCAGCACAGGCTACCTGCCCCCTCTTAAGCCTGAACCTGAGCTCTCACTAAATCTGCCACTTCCAGAGCAGTGGTTCTCAGACATACCCCCAGCGTACCACAGGTTGAAAACCACCGATCTAGTGGACACACATGGATAGGTGATATGTTTTGTTCACAATAAATCTGTACTAACCAATTGTAGGGATTGGCTGCATAAATTCATCCTGTTTCAGTTTGAACAAGATTGTTGTCTTTCCTGCTCCGTCCAGACCTAACGTCACAACACGGATTTCCATTTTAGGACCAATGTGAACTCTATTGTCCTAGAAAACAAAAATAATATTAGTATATACCATACAAAGATTATAGAGATACCCATTATCCATGAGAGATGAATCATTCTGCTCACTAGTTAAAGGGCATCGCCTATCTGAATGTAGTTGTGCGGGCTGTAAATTGACAAGTGCAGAGCCAGCTCCAGTAAGGCTAGGTTCACATCTACAATGGGTTTTTGCAGCCTAATTTTTTTTTCTGGTGATTTCAGTTAAAGGGGTATCCCCATCTCAAGGATCCTATCTCTACGGAAGCTTATGTAAATTCAAGAGTTTTCCTAAATACATGCTTCTTGGTTTGCCTGCTATGTTAGATTATGCCTCTCATTGTTTATACATTGTTTCCTTGGTCCCCATCCTATATCTGATAATACAGGTTGGAGGATAACTCCCGTTCTCTGGGGGGCTGAGTCCTCTCACTGCTCTGCAGTCACGACAGTCAGGCCATCTACTTGCAGTTTGCTGATAAAGGCTTGGACAGTGTGATAATCTCTGTATGTAAAAAGAAATATAACATTACTGCATGTACGTTCACTGTAGAAGCATGGTAAATGTTCTATACAACCCTGTGTAATGTAATATACATTCACTTTGCATATTATTTGATCTGGCTTTATACCACATTTCTAGTAATCAAAATTAATAATCTCTCATGGTAAAGGAAATGTCTATATCTACTGAAGTACTTCACAGTGTCCTGTACAATAAACAGTCAAAGCCATCCACCAGTTTGTGGAGAAATACAGGAAGTAAGAAAGAGAGTCAGCAGGCAAACTGCTGAGACAGGGAGATGGGAAAACCCCTTTAAAAAAAATAATTAAAAAATTGACACCCGACAGACCCCACTGTAGTCAATAGAGTCCCTCAGGCTCCATTCGTGTCTACTATTTTGGCGGTCCGTTTTTATGTTCCTCTGACGGACCAAAAGATCAGACACCCAGCATAGATGTGAATATAGCTTTATCTAGTGTAACCAGCTGCTAGGACACGCCATCACTTCTCATGAATGTATTATATTGTTGCATCCAGTCCTCTATTGAGTGAAACACACCTTGCAGCAGCTCTCCACTTAATAATAATAAAGGAGTTCCCCAAATTGTGGTCTCTATATGATGATAGGTAGGGTATATGAAAAAGGGTTGTTTAAATGGGATATTCCCTTGAACATTCACTATCAGAATAAGCTCCGTCCACATAATTTCACATATAACCTGTATGCTGTTTTATAGGCATACACTTTCCATCGAATAGTATGCTAAAAAATAAAGTATACCATGACTATGATACTGATGACCTATCCATCAATATCAGATTAGTGAAGTCTGACACCTGGGACCCACACCGATCAAGTGTTTGAAAAGCTTGAGGTTCACTTGACTGAGCTCCGCTAACACCTTGTCTAACACCCCCCACAGTCCCACCGAATTCCTTAATAGGGGGTTTACCAGCACTCAGGTGATTTTTTTTTTTTTTTTTATACTGTGGACCCATCCACAGGATTGGTCAGCAATATCTGAATGATGGTGGTCCCCACACTGAACAGCTAATCCCAACACTGGAGACTACTGCTGTGGATGGGATAGGAAGCAAATCTGCTCTTATTCAAGTTTTCCCATAGACTTATATGGAGTAGGGAAGGTAAAAATTATAAACGCAGCCTTTTTCTGCTGCCAATCTGAATCATGTGACATTAGGTCCCATGCACACAAATGAGTGCGCCATCTGTTGCTCCCCCGAGGTCCGTTCTGATGAACATAGAGCAGATCCTATCCTGTCCATGTCTTTGGAGCAGAACAAATTGGAAGCCCCTATAGAGGCAAGTACATCACGGAATCCACTTGGATGTCACTCTGAGTGCCTTCTGCTGCAAAATTGGCTCCACCTCATGGCATACTCATTCGTGTGCATGGGGCCTTTAACTTAGGATACCTAAGCTTAGTAGGTTACACTAATCTATCCAAAAATAAGTAAATCAATGTATAAAACATCCCAACAAAGGTTTAAAAGGACGCTGAGTGACTGATGCTCTATGGATGTGTTTGGTGTACACAACATGATGTGAACAGTCTTAGGTCATCATGCTTTACCAAATTCTCCTACTTACCTTTGTGAATGTAACAGGGATACTAGCATCCAGCTGGATGTGATCGGCCAACTCTGTGAACTGCTGCTGCTGTTTCTGCAGTGTCTCGAGTAGTCGTGTTATCTCTTGCTTGGCCAGCACCACTCGGCAGTCATCCTATGGGACAACATGCGGACTTATGAGCAGTGAAGGGACAATTTAACCATGTAAATACCATACAGCACTTGCGAGCAGGCAACTTTTCCACTGCATATATTTTATAAATTTCTCCCTGTTACTTGTACATTTCCCTTTACTGACATACTAATATGTGTAGCTGCTCTGTGAGGCTTTAGGCTACTACAGTTTTACATAAAGATTTGCAAACCAAATACCTGCTGCAAGGCCTTCTCACAGTGAAGGCAGGCGGTGGACACCTCTGATAACAAGATGGTCATGTTCTCTTGTTGCTGCCGCAGCCAGATCAGCTGTTCTCTCACGTGAGCGTCAACGACACTAAGCGCCATTTCTTCTTGGCGGCAGAGCGTTTCATGCAGATCTGAAAAATATGCTCGGACACAAGAGCGGGCATTTTCTGCTGTGCCAGGAACCTATCAGGTGGGGAAAAGATAAAATTAGTTTCCGCTTGTTCTGGGGTACTTGCGCTTAGGAGCAATTCAGAAAAATCATACTGAAAAAGAATCTACATAGATTGTCATGATGTCCCTTTAAAACTAGCACCTGTAGTATTGCAGGTCCAGTGAAGTGTATAGGAGCACTAATATATAGCGACATAAAGCAAAAGGAATATGTTACGTGGAAGAGCTGGGGTCTCACCGTCCTGGTGATCTCTGAAGGGGCCCACCCAGAGACCCTACTTATGAGAACTGACATGTCTCTAAAATAAGTCAGAACACTTTCCATAAAATATTCTAGACCCTGAAAATTAATCTGTCTGTAGCTGATACACCTGACGCAGAAGTCTGTGCTTACTGAGAAGAATCCGTAGGGTTTGCTACACTAAAGTGAATGTTCACCATGGAAGACCATTTTTGATCCAAATTGGCCTTAAATTGGCATCACTAAAGGAATTTTTGAATCTCCCAAGAAGGGGTATTCCAGTTAGAACAAATTACCGCATCTTGCTGTTCAGTTACTGTCCTACTTGGCCATCTCTAACTGTCCCCATTTAAATGTATGGAGCAGTGAAAGCTATCCGAAAAGCTGCTCCATTTAAAGCCCGGAGTGCGAAGCACACCAGTTCTCAAGATTGGTGAGGGCCCCAGCGGTCAGCCACCCACTTTGGATAGGGGGTAACTTGCTCTAACTGGAATACTTCTTTGAACCTTGAACTCCCCCTGGTGGTTGTGGCAAGCAACAATGATTTCCAAATGAGGCCAGTAATGGGCTGCAGTGGTCACATGGATATGTGTGATGTTAGTATTGCAGGACAAGTAAACAGAGACGGTCGGGGATAACAGGGGCTGCAGTGCTGGAATTGCAGAAGAATGAACAGGTAGGTGACAACTTTTTTTTTATCTTATCAACTTTCCTTCTCATTGCCAATTTTTTTTTACCTGTCTCAAAATTTACTAAAAACTAGAAAAATCTAAATGAGAAAAAAAAAATACACCAACTATAATTATAACTATAATTCTATACAAGTATTATCCCACTTGTTAATATCTTATACCCTATACTAAAAATGAATTTGATGCTACGTCTTCTTTTTGTCATCCATACCTGAAATATCTATAGTATTTGGATTCTATATCTACCAAAAAGGACGCCAATGTCATTACCATACATAAAAGCAGTCAATGTATGGGCTGGAAACACTGAAATCACATGATATGACTCCTACATGTTCAGTATGGGCCATCCCAATTCCATCTTCCACAATCTGCTCTCCACCTTCGATCTGTTGGACAATGCCGGTGAGTTTTCTGGAATACTCCGAAATCTCTTCTGTGAAGCTTCTTATACAATGTGCCATGTCCAATATGGAGGCACGAATCTGGCTTGCTTCGGTTTCCAGAACGGCATGCTATTAAAAAAAAAAAAAAAAAAGTAATTTTAAGGGATGAAAATAGTAACTAAACTGACTATCTACAGATACTGACCACAGACCAGTAATTTTGGCCAAAGATTTAACAATATGACGATAAAGGTATTCATAGGTGCCAAGTACTGTTCAACAGAGAGGTGGGCAGACCTATTAGACGAATGTTAAAGGGGTTGACTGGGATAAATTAAAAATTAAACACTAAACTAAATCCCCTCTCCACTCCTAACTTCTAATATACTTAGTTTAAAAAAAAAAAAAAAAAATCTATATTTATCCATATCCCTGGTGCGGCCCCAGGCACACTTTCTGTCAATCCGGTGACGTTCCGTTTCCGGAAATGAAGCGTCACCAATACTCCCCCCCCCCCCCCATCCCCATCATACTTACCTGTCTTCAGACTTCTGGCACGAATCGTCGCTTCCTCTGCTTCTGCCGATGCCTGCGCAGTAGAGCTCAATTGTACACTCGCCGGCAGAAGTGTAGTGCACCTACCACGCATGCACAAGAAGTCAACAAAAGAAGGGGCTGGGGGACAGAAGAAACTGATCTCCAGGACACAAAAGACAGGAAAGTATGACGGGATGGGCTGAGTTAGTCAGGTAGGTAGGTAGGTAGGGCTAGTAGTCTGCGGGCTAGCTAGGAAAACAGGGAGGGGGAGGGAGTGATAGGGGATCATGGTAGTTGTAGGCTAAGACAGCAGGATGCTACCCATGTAAACAAATGCAGAGGATGCCAGGAGCTCCCAGAGAAAGCCAGAAATCACTCAAAACACTGCTAAAGGTATGTTGGTGCACTTATTAACCCATTAATTGGGACTATCATCATTTTTTTTTTTTTTAAGTTTTTTTGCCCGGAAAACCCCTTTAACCAAACGTGCCAATCTGGAAGAGAGCAGCCAACCAACTCATACATGGAGGTGTCCTTGATTTTCCTCCAAGAAAGAAGGATCGGGCATCATTTACCTGTCTCTCCCTATGGAGAACACATGCACGCTCAGCCAGGATGGCCATGCATGTGATAGGGCGGTTGGATGCAGGAGCAATAGCTGTCCTACAGTTATCCAAGATGTATGACCAGCTTTGTATGTCCAATTTTAGTGATCTTGGAGAGACTTGCTTCTGTCCGCTCATGACCAGCCAGTACAGAAGCAGAGATTATCATTCTATCTACTCGTCTATAACCAGTTCTGAAGAAGCAAATTATATGAATTGATAAAATATAATAAATTATTGTAAACTCTAACTACAAAGAAACTTTACATACACCCACCGCCCCCCATTACCTTGTGACCTTGATGTTTTCCGTACTCTTTGCAGACGCAGCACATCAATGGACTGGTCTGGCAGCCATCTTCTAAGCACACAAACTCTATGGCATGGACTTGATGTTGGGTGCAAAGGGTCTTCTCATAGGGTTTGTCAGCTAAGGGCACACGTCTGTGTTTGGCTAGTGTCTTTGTGGAGTGAGTGTGCAAGGCGCAGTCAGCACACAGATGGGTAGCGCACACAGTGCAGTATACCGATGCCACATGGGCCTCATCCTCATCACAGCGTACGATACTCTGAAGGAAGGAAACATAAAATTAGCTGAAGTATCACAAATCCTCAGTGATTTTACTAACAATTTGCACTATTCTCCATAATGGGGTTTGTGTGTCTCTTGTTACCACCAACCACAAGACCGCAGCCAAAGGGAGCTAAATGGCAGTGGAGCACGTGCACTACAGCTCCATTCAATCTCTATGGCACTCAAGAGTAGCCAAGTACAGAGCTGACCTATCTTTGTCATTCAACTTTTCCTGGCTATGGTCTTCTAGATGCGGAGAAGACCGACACAGGATCCAAGGTCTTGTGTTCAGTTGGGGTCCTGGTGATCAGATCCCTATGGATCTCACAGTTGTCCTCTTTAAACCCCGACTGTCATAGAGCATAAAGGGAAACTGGAAATAGGCCTGTTCAACTGCCCTAGGCCACCATGACAGCTGGAATGAATGCTTTCCAACACTACTCTAGGCTACCAAGACAGCTGGTTCACACACTACACTGGACCATCACAGCTGGCATTAACCCTCTCCTACACTACAGAGGACCATCAGGGAAGCTTTAGATTACCAGGGATCTTTGTATTTATCCCTTCATTATAACTAGAGATATTGGTATCAACAACGTCTGTACTCATCTTGTTAGGGGGCAGCCATCAGACCTCTACCGATATCACAGTTATCCCTTTTAAGACCCCACTGTTCTAGAACACAAAGCTGGAAGAAGGCCTCTTCAGTTGCCCTGGAGCACCACAACAGCTGGCATTGACCCTCTCTCACACTACCCTAGACCACCAAGACAGCTGGCATCATTGCTCTCCAACACTACCTTAGAGTACCATGACAGCTGGCAATAGCCCATTTCCACACGGCCATTGACCACAAAGACAGCTGGCATTAACACTTTCCAATACTACCCTAGATCACCATGACAGTTGGCGATAGCCCTCTCCCACACTACCCTGGTCCACCAAGACAGCTTCCATTAACCCTCTCCCACACTATCCTAGACCGTCGGGTCTTTAATTAAGGCTGGCCTAGGAAATGCCAATCTTAATGAATCTGCCCTAGTATCTAATGTGTGGACTGGAAGTCAGGCTTTCTACGCATTACTATGAGACTCAAATCTAGGCAGAGTATAGAGAAAATGACTTCCTGTCCATATATAAGATGCTGTGTCACTTGGAAATTCTAGGAAGTAGCACCATCCAATCAGTTTTAAGAAAGTAGCCCTATACATCCCATAACTGATCCCGCAGCTTGTTAGCAGTCACATCAACATATATATGGGAGCCAGTTGCCTTAGCTGCCAAGTATGGCCACACAATCACACCACTCCCATCATTTTGGGATTATAACCAGTTCCTTCGCTATCTTCATCCTGGCACAAGTTCAACCTCATCTCATCTGTCAGCACAAAGAATTTACTTTTGTGCTCTGTTCTGGTCTGTTTACGGGGCTTACCAGCTGCCTGCATCTTGTGGTACAGACTCCAAATTTCCTCTACAGCCTTCTCTTCATTGGTGACTTTGGTCATTTTGGCATTTCAAAGCTTGGCCATGGAAAAGCAAAGCACCTTATGTCCAGTTCTTTTTCAACCTCAAATTGTGGGGTGGCATTTATGGCAATTCATCCAGTTTGGATGTGAATAGCCTCATACAACACTCTAAAATAACAACGACCCACGTTCACTAATCCGATCTAGTAGTTAGACAGCCACAAGATGCACTAAAATATCACAGTGGCGACATTGTGTCTCATGGAATTGGCGCAGAATGCTCGAAGTTAGACCTTTTCTGTTTTTACGACGACTCTTGGCTTACTTTAGATCAGTATTTTGAGCCAGAATACATCTGGGACATTTTGCAATTCCAAAAAACCAAACCCCTTTTGTAGGCGCTTTAGAAAAATGTATAGCAAAACGCATCCATCTGTTCAATTGGGCACAAATCAATAATAACTTTTTTTAAATTGATTTGTACCAAAAAGACAGCACAAATTCAGAAACAAGGTCATAGTTAGAAAGAACTCGTCACATCGATATGGGACACTAAACCACCCACAGATCCTTTTGGTCTGCTGCATACACATTGAATCCGAGGAGTACTTTTCCCAGCTTCACCAAACGTGCGCAGGCGTCGGGACTACAGGGACAAAGTAAGTATAAAGGTGTTTTTTCCAAATACGGTCACGGACAGCTTTACAACCAGGCTATTTTGGACAATAAGCCCCTGGTCGATAAGGACCTGTGAGTAGTTTAGCGTCCCAAATCAACATGACAGGTTCCCTTTAATGTGGGTTAACTTGTCCACATACACTTATAAAGTTGACCATATATGTTGTGACTGAGGACGAACAAAGATTTATACAAGATAACTACACAAATGCTAAACTTCAGAGAAACATTTATTAATACAAAACTATAAAGAAAAAAGAATCAAGGAACAACTTTTTTTGTGGATTGGAGTTGACACATTTTCTCTAATTAGATAATAATGTATTATTTTGTTTATTGTGGGATTTTAATGGAGATGTAATTTTTGGATAAACATGGGATAACGAAAATATGTGGAATCCCCTCTGAACTCTAATATGAGATTTTTTCCTTCTCTCCGGTTATAGGATTGCTGTTATATATAGTGGGGAAAAAAAGTATTTAGTCAGCCACCAATTGTGCAAGTTCTCCCACTTAAAAAGATGAGGCCGGCCTGTAATTGTCATCATAGGTAGACCTCAACTATGAGAGACAAAATGAGAAAACAAATCCAGAAAATCACATTGTCTGATTTTTTAATAATTTATTTGCAAATTATGGTGGAAAATAAGTATTTGGTCACCTACAAACAAGCAAGATTTCTGGCTCTCACAGGCCTGTAACTTCTTCTTTAAGAGACTCCTCTGTCCTCCACCATTACCTGGGCCCTGTTCGCGACCCTGTCCACAACCTCAAACAGTCACACTCCAAACTCCACTATGGTGAAGACCAAAGAGCTGTGGAAGGACACCAGAAACAAAATTGTAGACCTGCACCAGGCTGGGAAGACTGAATCTGCAATAGGCAAGCAGCTTGGTGTGAAGAAATCAGCAATAATTAGAAAATGGAAGACATACAAGACCACTGATAATCTCCCTCGATCAAGGGCTCCACGCAAGATCTCACCCCGTGGGGTCAAAATGATCACAAGAACAATGAGCAAAAATCCCAGAACCACACGGGGGGACCTAGTGAATGACCTGCAGAAAGCTGGGACTAACATAACAAAGGCTACCGTCAGTAACACACTACGCCGCCAGGGACTCAGATCCTGCAGTGCCAGACGTGTCCCCCTGCTAAAGCCAGTACATATCTGGGCCCGTCCGAAGTTTGCTAGAGAGCATTTGGATGTTCCAGAAGAGTATTGGGAGAATGTCATATGGTCAGATGAAACCAAAGTAGAACTGTTTGGTAGAAACACAACTTGTCGTGTTTGAAGGAGAGTGAATACTGAGTTACATGCAAAGAACACCATACCTACTGAGAAGCATGGGGGTGGCAACATCATGCTTTGGGGCCGTTTCCCTGCAAAGGGTCCAGGACAACTGATCAGTGTACATGAAAGAATGAATGGGGCCATGTATCGTGAGATTTTGAGTGCAAACCTCCTTCCATCAGCAAGGGCATTGAAGATGAAACGTGGCTGGGTCTTTCAGCATGACAATCATCCCAAGCACAACGCCAGGGCAACGAAGGAGTGGCTTCGTAACAAGCATTTCAAGGTCCTGGAGTGGCCTAGCCAGTCTCCAGATCTCAACCCTATAGAAAACCTTTGGAGGGAGTTGAAAGTCCGTGTTGCCCAGCGACAGGCCCAAAACATCACTGCTCTAGAGGAGATCTGCATGGAGGAATGGGCCAACATACCAGCAACAGTGTGTGCCAACCTTGGGAAGACTTACAGAAAACGTTTGACCTCTGTCATTGCAAACAAAGGATATATAACAAAGTATTGAGATGAACTTTTGTTATTGACCAAATACTTATTTTCCACCATAATTTACAAATAAATTCTTAAAAAATCAGACAATGTGATTTTCTAGATATGTTTTCTCATTTTGTCTCTCATAGTTGAGGTCTACCTATGATGACAATTACAGGCCAGCCTCATCTTTTTAAGTGGGAGAACTTGCACAATTGGTGGCTGACTAAATATGTTTTGTCCCCACTGTACTTGTATGCTATTATTTTGAATCAAAAGGATTTTCTTTTTTGTTGACACACAGTTTGGGATTTTTGAATTTACCGCTGTGTGTCATCACATGACCAATCATGTGAACAGGAAGTGTATTTGATCAATGCGTGTACCGGGTTATCTTGAAATGTATAAAGATTGCGAACGGTAAGTTCGTGTACAGCAATATTTCGCCTTCCATTGCTTTTATATATGTGAGGTTTTTATGGTTATTGTCTGATTTTTTGCATTTTGTTCTGTATTTGTGTGTTTGATCTTTTTGTTATTTATGTATTACAGATTTTCAGATGCGTGGTTTGTTTTCATTTGATTTTGAATTTATGTGGTTGCAGATCTTGCAGATCGATTTATGTTATATATCTGGATTTTGCTTCGCTGCTATTATGTTTATAACTACAGTATATGAATTGAAAGGGGATTTGATTATAGTGTTCTTTCATTAATTTATGTATCACGTGATTCCGTGTGGTGTTTGCTTTTAAATACTTTGTATCAGTACATTGATGTATGCCATGACTAAGGAACATATGATTTGAAACGCGTAGGAATTATTTTTTTGACTACTAACCCATGAATGGATTTTTAAATGGAGATTAAAAGTTATATTTTTTGAAAACATAAAATTTTGTGGTTTGGAGCTGAAAAACTTTTTACTGAATTATTTGATTGAATTCAAGCCTTTGGGTCCAAGACTTAAAGGGATTCTATCATTGGGAAAACCCATTTTTACATAACAGCACGTCGTAATAGCCTTTAGAAAGGCTATTCGTCTCCTACCTTTCTACCTACCTACATGTCGATTGGCCATTTTCATGTGGCCTCTTGCAAGAGCCGTACTGCGCCTGCGTACCATGCTCAGAAGCTCCGTACCTAAACCCTCCGTCCCTAAACCCAGAAGTGAAGCCATCCTGGCTTCAATGGGTGTAGATAGGCAGCCATAAACAGTTAAGTAACAGCAAGCTCTTGTAAGAGGCCACATGAAAATGGCCGATGGACATGCGCCAGCTTTGGATCACTAACTCGCACACTAGGTGGTTGATGACGTGGCACATGACGCGGAGCGACGTCAGGAGACGAAGAGAGAGGCGGCGCTGGATTTTGAAAACAGCGTGTGACGTGAGCACAGGGGACGCCCCCTGTGAATTTTGAAGACTGGTGGAATGCCCCTGTGCATCCTGAAGACTGATTTGCATAATCACGAAATAAAAAAAATATAGAAAACGGCGGCACGGATCACAAAAAGAAAGGTAGGAGACAAATAGCCTTTCTAAAGGCTATTACGACGTGCTGTTATTTAAAAATGGGTTTTCCCAATGATAGAATCCCTTTAATGTTTCGTGCACCCTCAGATATTGGTATGGACTTTGGATTGGGGAAATATTGGTGAGCTGATATTTTTTCTTTTGTGCATATTTTAACTTTTTTTTTTTTTTTTTTTTTTTTTAACAACAAGGTGAGGAGGACACAAGTTCCTCTACATCCCCTCGATAAACTTAGACAAAACGTGGTAAAGATGCACCTAATAAAAGTGATCGCTTTTGGGAGGCAGAGTGGGCAGAGTTTGGTATTTAGAGGTGGAGATGGGCTCATGTACATGGTGAGAGTTGAGAGGAAGGAGAATAGTGCTGAACATGAGCCTAAGAATATTGAGGGGTTGGATTATAAGAAGGAGGAGTATAGGCATCAGAGGCCTGAAACGTGTTAGGTGGTGGAGGATAAGACAGGGATTGGGGTCAAGACTCGGAGGGTGGACAGAATTGGGCTGTAGGATAAGAATGGGATAGGGAATAGGACTGAGCTGGAGGATAAGCCTGGAATGGGGGCCGATGTAGAAATTCCCAGACTGTGCTGAGAAGTTGCACCCTGCACTCATATTGCTGCTATGGAGTCATTTACTCCATTCAAGGGACGAGAGTTAGTAGGAAAAGACGATTTGTGTTAGTTGGATTCAGTCGATCCCTCTCCAGCTGGTGACCCCATGCACGAGTCTCGTTTCTAAATTGGGTAATCTCATTCTCAATCCTCAGTAAGGCACCAAGTATGATAGCTACCAACTCCTCTCTGTATCTTGAATGTCTCCTGCCAATTCTTGTCACATTCTCCCAAAAAGCCCTAGCGATAGGCTTTGTAGGAGTTTGAGAAGTGGAAGAGGGTCCTTGTAGGGGAGCTTCTGTTGCCCTGCCAGAAACATGGGGAGCAGAGGGGCTGGTGGAGGTCTCTTCAACCCGAGCTACTACATTAGGGGCAGTAGATTCCCTAGGTCTTGGTGTTGTCCTGAAGAAAAAGTAAAATAAAGTTACCAAATGCTTTGGACAGCAAAAAAATAAAAATATTGTAGTAAGAACTTACTGTCTGATGGTCTTACATAGAAATTGGAGTGTACCATGGTAATGGTATCTTGATCTCCTAGAAGCTGCCTGACTGCGAGGAGACCTTCTCCCTTCATGGAGGTATCTTACAAAATGGTCACGAATCGATGTCCAACGGGTTTGGATTTTTTTTTTCCTGTAAGATAAAAAAATATATATATTTTTAGCTATACTGTATTTTAATATTCTCATGATCCATATATTTTTGCATTTTAGAGTATGTGTAAAGAAATAAAATTTTGCAAGTATTCCATATAAAATTCCCCCCCAATCTGTTTAAAAGTGGACATTTTACCACTTCTGACATGTTATTTCATGGGGAATACAACTATATACTGAAACAGACAAGCCTGAAGCATCTTTTCTTAACTTTGATGTTCCTCTGTTATTGCTGCTATTTATGAATAAATTGACAACTGGGTGTGACCACTGGGGCTGGGGACCAACTGTTCAATCGGTGCTGCCAGTGTTAGCTTTTGACAAGGAGGACTAACACCCATTTGTCAATTCATTCATTTTAAGGAGGAAAAACAGAGCAAAAGTGCAATACAGATATGAAAGAAAGGATGCTCCAAAGCTGTTATTTCCTAGGGAATACAAATATCTACTAAAACAGGTGAGATGACATGTCCTCCTTGAAGGTATGCCCGAGATTTAAAGGGAGCACTGCTCTTGCTGCTCAGACCTCTACCATCTCCTGCCTGTGCTATCCCTGGCAGTGAGTTTTAGTCCCCCCACTGCTATGGCATCACCCATCTTATTTGAGCAACAAGAGCAGTGCTCCCAGGGCTTAAGACCTGCCACCAGTGCACTAACTGGATTTTTTGCATAAGACTTCAAAGTTGTTTTTCTCCAAATCTACAAAAGTGACATCTACAACAAAGATATGATGTTTATTACTGAAATGCAATAGTAGGAGCAGAACATGGCGATCAACAGGGGTCCGACACCTGGGATTCCCACAGATCAGTTGTCTGGAGCAGTAGTAGAGCTCTCTGAGTGTCGCCTTCACTTCACAGGTAATGTTCACCAGTCACATAGCATGGGATGAGCTCCCATACCAAGCACAGATGCTATCCATATGTACGGCGCTGTGCTTGGTTGTGTGTGAACGCTGCAGTCTCTTCAAAAAGTTGATTGGCAGGAGATTTGGGTTTCGTACTCAGGGCCATTTTAATAGATTAGGGCCCCCTCATAATTTAATTTCCCCTAAGGACACAAATAGAGTTGAAATCACTACCTGCCGCCTGGAACAGCAGGACAGCACCCAAAATGCGGGACTGTTCTGCTCAAACCAGACTAGTTGAGGGGGGCCCCCACTTCCATAGGGCCCGATGAGGATGTACAGTTTGCCCTATGGTTAAAGTGGCCCTGGTTGAACCCCCGGCGTTCTTCAACTGATGACCTATCTGTTTAACCCTGCATGGATATCTTCTTAAGTTTTTAGAAAATTTGTATTTTATTAAAAATTTAACAGGGTTTTCCTAGAATTTCTATCAGATGGGCCAAAACTCCAGCATATCTAAGGTGTCATGGAGCTCTCTTACTGCAGCGTCACTAGGGCTGTACTACAACCACAAAGTACTACAACAACACTTCACATGTATAGACATCTCTGTACCAGGTACTGGAGTGAAGAAGCCACAGAGTACCAGCAACACTTTACAAAATAAAAAAAGCACACAGAAAACTACAATATTTGTTACTTACTATAGATCTTCTTCCTCTGTCTGGTCAGGCTGTCCCATGATGGAACCAGACCATGATAAATTTCATCCCAGAGATGTCGTTTTGCAAAGTGATCTCCATGCTGAGGATCTGAATGGTCCCACAATGCGGGTCTTGCCTCCACCAGCTGGAGACGTTCATTACAAATGTTTAAAACACATTCCTCTTCATGTCCCCTGGTGGAAGGTGTGAGACTCTAAAAAAACAAAAAAATAAATAAAATGAAAAAAAAAAAAAAATAACAATAATACAAATAAAAATTACTTCAAATACATTGAATATTTTATGTAAAGTAAATTTACTGAAGGCCAGACAGCTGGGGGGAGTCGTAGAGTGTAGAGAAATAGACTGGTACATTTGGGGACTATCTTTCGTGGTATCTGATCTTTTGTACTTTCCCAGACTGGAGTGATCCATATCTATGCCGGACATCTTATCTTAAAAATGAGTGGCACATTGAAGATGACCTATATTAGAAGGTGACCCCCCAGGGCAATGACCTGATCACTCTGGTTTCCACCCAACACCCACAACAGTTAGCTAATTTTGCAGGGGAAAGCCAAAGCCAGATTGGTATTCCCCCTGTACCCACCCACTACAGACCAAATGCAGAAGTACATGCTGGGGGCACCCAAATAAATGTCTGACCATGCAATACACGGCCAACCTTATTCTGTTAGAATGAGAGGCAATCCTACAGAGTGGCTCTCTGATCTGGCTTATAGAGGGGGATGCTGAGCATGGGACCCTTCTCCTCTATGACATCCATATGTACTAACAGGGGTTGTCTTCATGAAACATGTAAACCAATAAAGTATTTCCAATTCTAAAGAATAAAATCAGCGATTCTTACACTGGTCACTATTTCTGAGGAGTCTTGTTCTGTATCCTACAAAAAAAATAAAATAAATAATTTATCATTTTTCAGCACAGTACAGCAAGCAAAAAAATATAAAAGAACTTTACTTCTAATAAAATATAAAAGTACTTACTGTTGCATTTCTTCTTGAGCAGCTCTCCAGCCTGGCAGGCTATGTGGCTCGCTGTATATAATGAAGAGCAGTAGACGGACATTCATCCAGTGTGTGTGTTCGCTTCTGTCCAATCTCTAGGGCATCTCTGAGCTGTGCCAAAATGACAGTGAGCTCATGTGCCAAAGAAGGCAAACTTGACAGCCCCGGTTTCCAATTCTGATACTAACAGAAAGAAGCAGATTTTTCCCGTTTCGATCCTTCTCTTCAATGACTAATGGTCTTGGAGAAGTCAAAGGGGTTTTTCCACTAATACCCTATTCACGAGATAGAGGAAAAGCGTCTGATCACTGGCGGTTCAGCTGCTGGGACCCCAAGCATTCATGAGGATCCGTAAGCTCCTGATGCAAGAAAAAAAAAAAAACCAAAAAAAAAAAAACCACAGTGGTTGTTCCATTCACTTCTATAGCACTGGCAGTGAACGTCGTTCCAGATGTCCCACAGAAGTGAATGAAGTGCTAGCCAAGTTTGCACACCTCCGCTCTATTCACATAGTACACCTGCAGACCTTAGTCCTTGTGACATGAGTACGTGTTAGTAGGAAAAACCCCCTAAGCAAAACATTTGTTTATATTCTTCTGTAAAAGCGGAATAGAAGAGATTAGTGTGAACACAATCTTATCTGCACATCTATTGGCCATGAAAAAATGGCAAACGTTTGAGTTAGATATTTTCAGTCAGCGGTCGGACAAACATACCAGTGCCTGGCATGATCGGACACCTTTGGTTGATCAGCGAGTTATTTGGTCCCCCCACAAATAACTAAATTGTCCTACTGATTGCAGTGTTTAGTTGTTACTGTTGATAGTGGTATTGCTCCTATGACGGTCGGACGGTCAAGTCTAATGTGTATAATCTGTGTATACTCTGATGCTGGACCATAATAGAAGCTTTCTATCACAACTAAAGTGTTTTATTTACTTCAATACTCCTCTATGTACTGTGAGCAGGGTATGGCAACTACAATCTCCAGATAGAGCCAATAGTGAGCAGGCCAAAAACACCATATACATAAAAAATATATATATTTTATTAAGTTATTGAAGTCCAGTGCAGCTACTCAGCACTGAAGTTTTTTTTTGTTTTGTTTTTTTTAACCTTTCAGATTCCTTTCCACTGAAAACTTATTTGCCTCCAAACATTGTGTTCCTGGCATGAATGACAACAATTGCTGGCTTTGTCCACACATCATGTGATGTGAAACCAACTAAACCACTCTGTGATGCCTCATCCAAGTACTCAACAATAGCTGATGTTGTCAAAGGCTTTCACACAATAGTGCAGTTATCCAATTGCACCTGGAGACTAGATGATAAGCACATCCATGTCAAGAGGCCGCTGCGCTCCAGGTCCCAATTCAGTTATTAACAGTAAAATTTTATAACTGTAGATATCAGAGTCTATGGACATGCTGCTGATGCTCGCATCTTCAGGGCATCAATAGTGGGTCAGCAGCTCTTCAACAACTGGCCCAACTGCACCTTTTGGGACTGTGGCTGAAGAGGGATTTGGCTATAGCAGTAATGGCATGTAGCCATTTCCACAAAGAGGTTTGGGTGACTGGAGACATTTTAAATTAAAGGCTCACAAAGGCCTGAAGGATCACGAAAAGTGCCTTTGGCATAATCTCCAGGAAATGTCACCAGAGATAATACATCATTTCTAATGGCTCTCAACAATCGATTTCTGCATCTTGAATGTCTTTGGGCATTCTGGAGATTCTAAAATATTCCTATACCATAGAGACTACTATCCTACATCATCTCATCTCACGCAAAATCACACAAGAGGCTCACACAGTGAATATGACCATTTTATTCTAACAAACTTAAAGATATAGAGAACTTTACATATTCAAAAATAGAAAAAAAATGTTGCAAGAGAACAAAATATTGCAAAATGCAGAAAACTTACAAATTAACAATGCAAAAAACAAAACAAAAAAACACTATAGTATGAAACAAATGCAGCCATTTATTAAATAAACTTGAAGGCGAGTCCCCAGTACTCCATGGGGATAAGTTGACTGTTCAGAGCCCTACTGGGATGGTGGCCCAAAAGTGGTTTTCCTGTGGCTCCCTATATTGGGAGCCAGCATAATGCAACCTTCCCTGCCTCTGAGAAAACAAAGGGACTGGTTAAAAGTGGCACTATATGGGGGTGTACTGGTGGCTCCCCTAGTATGCTCCTTAGGCTAGACCATGAGGTTTGGAACAGAACTCAGCACTGCTTCAGCACCTCAAAGAATGCCAAGGAGTGGCTATGTCTATTAAGGTTAGTATGCCCTATACATGCACCGCTGGAGCTCCACCGGTTTACACTTCAGATGAGGCCCCAGGAAATAAAATTCACCACATATTGAAGGGTGCCAGAGTCCAATTCTGCAGGCTGTGTAGTGTGGCCACACAGGACGTGCCAGGTGTTGAGTCTTCTTTCTTGGATACGTTTCCAAGGCACGGTCCTCCATGCTAGGAAAATATATATATACAGTCATAGAAAAGTTTGGGCACCCTATAATCTTAATCATTTTTAGTCTAAATATTTGGGTGTTTGCAACAGCCATTTCAATTTGATATATCTAATAACTGATGGACACAGTAATATTTCGGTTGAATGGGTTTGACTAACAGAAATGTGCATATGCTTAACCATTTGCCGGTGCAAATTTGGGTCCCTTATCATTTTATTGATTTGATCTCCTACTACTTTTCTGACTTCTGGCCTTGGTTTGTACCTCACTGGCTTTGACTTCTGCCGGTGTTCCAATCATGGAGGTATTTGGTGGCCTTGCGTTGTTCTCCTTTTGATCTCCTCTGGGTGGCTCTGGGCTCCTCACACTCTCAAATGTCTGAAAACGTTGTTCAACATGTTGTTCGGGGGGTACGTTGTCTCAGAGTTTAGCCTGTCGTTTCCACTGTGAGGACATGTGGATGGGCCACAGGGACAGTTCTTGTTAGCCCAGGTGGCAGGCCAAGAATATCAGAAAGGCAGAGGAGTGGTGGCGTCAGGACAATCCACAGCCACCTCCAAGGCTGCAGCATCATCTTGCTGCAGTGGTGTCACTGTGCATCGGTCAACAATACAGCCACTTTGCACAGGAGGCTGTATGGGAGAGTGTGCGGGCCGTTTCTGGCACGCCACAACGTCGCCTGGGTTGCGCACATTTGGACAAGCCAGCTTCATTTTGGAGGGTCCTGTGGCTGATGAACAGTTGAGTTGTTTGGTCATACAAGGCGTTCTGCATGGCGTCAAACACAGCATTCCAAGAAAACACTTGCTCCCACTGTTTTGGTGGGGTTCCATCATGCTTTGGGGCTGTGTGGCCTGCCGGCAGCGGGATCTTGTTGTTGGGGTCGATGGATTCAACTCAGTATCAGCAGATTCTTGAGAATAATGTACAAGAATCAGTGCGTTTGGTTCACCGGGGATGGATATTTCAGCAAGACAATGATCCAAAACACAGCTCCAAATCTACTCAGGCATTCATGCATTGGACAATTACAATGTTCTGGAATGGCCATCCCAGTCCCCAGACCTGAATATCATTGAACATCTCTGGGATAATTTGAGCGGGCTGTCCATGCTCGGCGCCATCAAACTTAACTGACTGGAATTGTTTTGTAAGAGGAATGGTCAAAAATACCTTCATCCAGGATCCAGGACTGATTAAAAGCTACAGGAGCGACTAGAGGCTGTTATTTTTGCAAGGAGGATCTACTAAATATTAATGTCACTTTTCTGTTGGGTGCCCATACTTTTGCACCGGTCAAATTTTGGTTTAATGCATATTGCACATTTTCTGTTAGTACAATAAACCTCATTTCAATCCTGAAATATTACTGTGTCCATCAGTTATTAGATATATCAAATTGATGGCTGTTGCAAACACCCAAATATTTAGACTAAAATGATTAAGATTAATAGGGTGCCCAAACTTTTTCATTGCTGTATTTTTTTTATATATATATATATATATCTATATCTCTGAAATCCTGACAAATTTTATTACATTTGTTATTACATTATCAACTTGCTTTTTCCAAGCCTTCCTTAAAACAATTTTTTATAAGTTTAAACCAAACCAGTTGTAGTTTTTTATGGCAACATTTAAACTAGAAAATATTGGTGCAGTGGATTGTGACAAAAAACCCCCCACAAATTTCATCACTGATTTTGGGGGTTGTTTTATGAAATTCAATGAGACTTCAAGCTAAGATGTTAACTATAGAATGCAGAACTTATCTCAGGTAAATTAACTGATTCACACTGTTTGTGCTTCTTAGTTTCTATGAAATCAAGATGTATAGAAGTATACCGGCTGATTCCACTAAATAATATTATATGTCTAATGCACGTCTCTACACCTGCTAGATTAGTTAGTTATGAAATTCGCTAGATCAAAGTTTCTTGCATTTCTCCTAGTTTAATCTTCGATCACTATGGCATTTGATACACCATGATGTAATGTATACTATGTGCTATTACTCCTGGTCTTTTTACACTGATATGCACAGATCTTGATTTTACTGTATGTCAACTCTAAATAAAATGGGTTTTAAAATAAATATAATATAGAATGCAGGTCAATAGAATTATGGATGTTCCAAATTTATATAATGTTTGTGTTGTTTTAAAGGGGTTATCCACTTTCTAATATTGATTACCTATCCTTAAGAGAGGCCATCAGCATTAGATCTGCGAGAGTCCGACACTTGGCAACCCTACAGAACAGCTGCTTCAGGACAGCGTGGGTCCCAGTAATGTTTACATGTCAGAAGCTACACTGCTCCCTTGCAGCACAAGGTGTAGTGGCAGCTTTAGGTACTGCAGTACTGTCCCACTGAAGTCTATGGGATAATGCTGCAGTACCTAAAACTGCAGAAACAGCAAGTGAGCAGTGCGGCTCCCAGCATGCAAACATTACTGAGAGTCATGCTGTCTTGGAGCAGCTGATCTATGAGGGTCCCAGGTGTTGGACTCTCGCATATCTATTATTGATGGCCTATCCTATGAACAGGTCATCGATATTAGAAAGTGGATAACTCCCCCTCTAAGATTTTTTTTTTTTTTTTTTGTGGGTAAAGTGAACATTTACATTGTTGCCATCAATATCTAGAGCACATGGAAACATTGGTTAAAGGGGCATTAACATTTTTGCCATCTGTTTGTGGTAAAGGGCAGTATTGTGTAAAGGGGCATTTACATTTGGAGTACAGCTTTGGTTGCACTTACCAGTCTGTATTCTGTGAATTGATCTGCTGGTCTCCCACTGATGAAGGAAGAGATTCTCCCCGATCTTGTAGCACTTGGCATCCTCCTTCATTCTATCATGCTCACTAGATTCCTTGCTGTCCTGCTGTGGCTAGGCTCCCAGTGACGCTGGACTGGTAATACTCCCTGGTCAGGAACAGTTCTTGAAGTCATCCAGTATGTGCAGATGCATAAGGTTTTTTTCCGTCCCTATTACCTACAATGGGCCAGTCTGGACCAAGAAATGAACAGACGTATAGGAAGGGCATGCTGCAAGTTTTTCCCATATGGACCACATGTCTGTATGTAAAAAACCTACACATGTACTGGCCCATTGCCTGCTGTATTTCAGTGTGCTGTCCACATCCAGTCTGTTGAAGGCTCAGACCAAAGATATACTCATGTGAATTAGGCCTAATATTGTATTTTGGTTTACATTTAACTTTTTATACTACTTATATCATTGGTAAGATTTAAACACAAAAAACCCCCCAACAAATTATTAAGGTAGCCTTGTAGACATTAGCGGCATAGAACATAGATATACTATCAGCATCCAAGTGGTGGGGATTCATGTAATGTGGACCCCTACCTCTTCCTATCCCACACAAAACCTACATCACAGTGGCCACCCCAACTCCAGTTGCCGCTGCATTCTTGAGAGATGACCCAATTGGGTATAATCACATGACAAAGGTATAGCAGAAAGTTCTAGGATGGTCCGATTCATCTGAAAAGCATTTGAAGAAACCCATGCACATGCAGCAGAAACAACCGTATTCACCTCTATGGAACGAATTTTAAGAAAAAAAAAAAAAAAAGAAAAAAACAAACAACACACACACACACACACACACACACACACACAACACACTTTATGAGACTAATTAAGGTTATCAATGTCTGACATGAGACATCCCCTATAAAAGTTCTGCAGCAAAGACTCCACCCCCCCACCCAATCTCGCCATACATACTTTGCTTAACACAATGTTAACGCCTTACAATACAAACTGACCAGAGTCCGAGACAAAGTTCCAGTTGTGAGTGTGAAAACACAAGCCCCATATACAAGCCCCATGCACAACCACAGAGGGTATATTCCTCCTACTGCCTTTACAGAACGTAATGAATTACAAAAAAAATTATAGAATAAAAGTAAAAATAAGATTTTTGATAGCAATAAGCCAAGTATACCTCTCCATATCCTCCGACTGACTCTTCTGAGGATCCACTCTGGCCACTTGCGCCATTCTGTAGTCGTTCCAGCAGTTCCAATAGAGCAAAGTTTTTCTTTAGTCCCCAAACACCAGAGTCGCCTGTTTACAAAAATAAGAATTAGAACAAATTTTTTTTTTTTTTTTACAAAAGTAAAAGTTTCTAGTCCAATAAGCAGATCCCAAGTAGCAATATGCTAACTAAAAGAGTCTTATAAGTGAAAATAGAATTTGTTAGGTATAACCCAGTAATTTGGGCATTTTATCGCTCCTTAGTATCGTTGAATGTTTAATTGTGGGAGTACAACTACAGCGACCCCCCCCCACACACCCTGCCGCACTATTCACAGCAACTCTGTTCTCATGATTGGTGGGGGTCATTGTGGATGGACCCCCATGATTAGACAAATGACCTATCCAGTAGAAAGGGGATAACTTCTAGTAAGTGAAACACCCCTTTACAGTGACATTTCAGATGGCAAAAAAAAACAAAAAACAAAAAAAAAAAAAAACACACACACAACACAGACACACAAACTACGGTATGATCAAGAACAGGAGATGCAATTTCGCTATTAACCCTTTCACTGCTCTAGATGCAATCTTTTAGCGAGCAAGATAGAAAATTTTGCATCCTAGTTCTTTGTGCTCCAAAGAGGGGATTGGGAAGCTACAAGTGACTCACACCCTGCTTACTGTTGCCATCTCTCCCCCTATACAGCCTCTGGTGAGCCCCTACAAGGAAGAACCTTTCTACATTTCATCACCTATCTCATCAATCATAAATTATAACCTCTGTCACATTGGAGCCGGCGAGGACTTCTGCCACAAGATGTCGGCGCAGCAGGACTGGACTGCTCTTGGAGGACACTGGAGCATCGGGGATAGGATAGCATACTTTCCCCCACCTCCCCTGGCCTAAGTTTAAAAAATAAGACCCCATGCATATAGAGGAATATAGATCATAAAGTCATGTTCTTACATTGACCAGATATGCCAGGACCCGGACTCCCTGCATCACACAAGTTAGTCCCGTCATGGACACCATCTATTTAAAAGGGACTGTTTTTGTGATACTTACAGCTAGCATTGTGTCTGAACATTTACATGTTAAAGACCTTTCACCACCTCCAACAAGTCCAGCTCTTTGCATCATTTAATAGCTGCTGCTCCACTGATTCTGGCACAGTTGGAATTTTTTTTCTCTAGCCCTCACCATTCCTGAGCGATCAATGCTGTAAGTTTAGGTGTCTGATATACTATTTAGGCTCTGTACTGTCAGGAGGGCGGTGTCAGGCAGGAGCAGACAAGGGGTGTGATTCTGAGCTCTGACACTGGCTGCCTCTGATTGCAGTTCTGGTTCTCACCCCCTGCCTGACACCGCCCTTCTGACATTACAGAGGTTAAATAGCACATCAGGCACCAAAACTAACTGCGCTTGTTACTTGGGAACGGTGAGGGTTAGAGAGAAAATTACAACTGTGCTGGAATCAGTAGAGCGCCACCTATTCACAGAGAGAATTGGGAGGTGGTGAAAGGTTCTCTTTAAGTATGTAAATACTCAGACTTTCAGTTAGAATTACATTCAGAGGACTCACCTTTAAAGCAACTCCACAGAACAGATATTTTACAAAGAGTTATAAAAACATTAAATATTCTTACCTAGTTCTGTAACTTGGCGGTCAAATGGGCAGCGTATTGCTCTGCCGTGTAGAGGGAGGCGTGTCAAGCAGTCGTGGCAGACCGTGTGGCCACACAGCAGTAGGCGAGGTACTTTGTCCCCTTGCAATGTGAAGACGTCTTCACAAACACCGCACTCAAGGACCTAAGAATTCCAGAAGTCAACAGGTTACTAACAAAAATAATAGGATAGCTGAAAAGACCGGAGCAACAGGAGGGAAATAGTTTATACAGTCAGGGCAATCTAGGGGACAGATTATCCAGCGTGACATAGTGGCTTATTTTTTTTTAGCCAATCTTGGAAAACCACTTAAACATGGGAGCCTATTGTTGACATATGGCACTGTATGCCTATACAGGCACATATCTCAGGAATCCATCTGGAAAACCTCCCAACCAATACCTCTGACAGACTACACAGCTTTGTGAATGCAGTCTTAGGCTTCATGCATAGGCCATATTACATATCTGTTCTGTATGATCTGTAATAAAGTGCCGATTATAGGTCATACTAAAACCACACACAGATTCTCATATATACCATTGGAAGCAGTAACTGTTCACATTAGTCAACATGCCCCATGATTCTTTGCCCAGACATCACAAAAAGATGCCAGAATACACTTATCTTAAGATATTTATACGGATCCTTAAAAATACTAAAGCAGCAAAATACTCAAGAGTCACAAAGGCCAGGTCTTACACCAAGACTGACACTAGCGTGAACCATCTGTTGTTCTGGTCCATCAGAGGACCAAAACAATAGATAGGTGGACCTCTACAACAGTGAACACATACAGAGCCCAACAAACCCCACTAACAATAATGGAGTCCATTCTTTTAGGCTGCGGCCCCACGTTGCAGAAATGCAGCTTTTTTTTTGCTGCAGATTTTGCTGCAGTTTTTTGAGCCAAAGCTAGGAGTGGATTGAGCAGAAGGTAGATGTATTTCCCATTCCTTTTGTAGCCACCTTCGAAGAAAAAAAAAAAAAAAAAAAAAGGCTGCTTTTCCGTAACGTGGGGCCTCAGCCCTGAATTGAAACTGCCAGACTTGCAGCACTTTTTTGTCTGGCGATTTTCGAAGCAAACTGTGATGAAGTCTCCAATGCAGCGATGAACGTAGCCTTAAATGGTCACCAACTTTTCAACAAACTTTGCATAAATTAATAGCAGAAGCAAATAAAACAGACTATGTAATATATCCGATCAGAGGAAGAAGACTCTTCTTTCTCCCTCCTAAACTGACATTCATTCTGAAATCTCAGCCTAATCTCTCTTGCCACTGCAAAACAGACTGCAGCTCTACAGACATAACCGATTACATAGAAGTCTATGGAGAAGGTGGAGTGAGCAGGAGCCAAGTGAGAGAAGAGAGACACGCGCACAGATAGAAACTTACTATTTAGCTCCAGCAGCCTCGATTTCACACAAAGGGGTGGATTTATCATGCCCTGTAAACCCAATTTCCAGTCATACAAGGCAAACCACGGGGCTGGTTCCAGCAAAAGTCCCCACCGCACGCGACGGCTGAGAACAATCAGCAGCCTAAGAAAAGGACACAGGACGTCACAGGTAATGTATGTGATTTACGTCCTGGGTCCTTTCCTTAGGCTGCTAATTGGCCACAGCGGTCACACGCGGCAGGGACTTCTGCCAGAATAAGCCCTGGGGTGCCACGGGACCGGACATCAGCCTGGGACGACGGAGCACAGAGAAGTATGGGTTCATAATTTGTTTTTTTTACCTTCCCCAACTACCAGAGAAAAAACTGTTTTTCCTGGATAACCCCATTAAAAGTGGACAGGCAGTGGATGGAGAGCAGAAGGGGATTGTGCCCAGACAAATTTAACATTATTTGCACCAGTGAACTGGAGCAAATATTATCTGAAATCTAAGCCAACCCCTAATGTATAGTATGCCTATTAATAACTTTTGAGAATATGACTGTGGCACTCAATGATGTTAGGTTCACACTAACATTGGTCTCTGTCCTTCAGGTCCACATGGGGATCCAAACGATGGAGAGCCAGTCAACTAAAAAAAAAAGCGATTACCCACGGACCTCAGAGACTATAATGGGGTCCACTAGGTGTCTGTCAGGTTTCTGACGGTTTATACCTAAACTGGCGGAGAGAAAAGTCCTTTGTGCAGGTCTTTTCTCTCTGCCAATTTTAGACAGAATCTGCAGAGACTCCAACACAGATGTGAACCTAGCCTAAGACCAGCATACTACACACCAGTATTAATAAATCAGCACCCATGTACTTTATTCACATTCTTAAGTCTCCAGAGTCTTAAATAGCGCTGTTGCTTCGGAGTGAGAGTAGAGTCTGCAATAAGGAAAACTGCTAAGATACAGAATACAAGTTATATACTAGCTAGATACAAAGTTACTCATTATGTACACACATGTCAATTATGCTGGGGGTAGAAAACCAAACCTGCAGGTTATGTTTACAGTGCATTTTATAGTAACAACAGAGGAAATCAGATTTTGTTTAATCTCAACCACACATTTGCAAGCATTTTTTCCCCACTGTATTTTGCTACATGCAGCCTTATCCCATTCAGATCGCGAAAAATGAAAAAGAATTGAGGAGAACATCCGCCACAGATTCCTCTTCATTTTCCAGCCCTCAGTTGAATGGGGTTGGTCAGCTCCACTGGTCTGCGGCTGAGCAGCCACAGAATCCACAGCTAAATCGAGCAGGATGCTTATTTTTTCAGCATCCTGCTGTGATTTCTGTCTCCCAATGAAAACAATGGAAGGCAGAATCAGAGTCCTGTGTGAACATACCTTAAAGGGGCTGTTCTTTTTTCACTGCTTATCTAGCCTCAGGACATGTCACCAATAAAAGATCAGTGGGGGTTCGGTACCCAGGCCCCCCACTGATCAGCAGTTTGAAGTGCTATGGTGCCTCCTCTGCTTACATCACACACCATCTGTTTTATAGCAGCCATGTAATGTAACTACAGCTTCTTCCTATAGAAGTGAATAGGACAAGGCTGTGATTTTCTTGCAGAGCTACAAAACAAATGGCATGCAATGTAAACAGTGAAGCATTTGCGGTGCTTGCAGGATCGCCATGGCACATTCAAGGAGCTGATCAGCAGGGGCCCTGGGTGTCAGACCCACACTCATCACTTATTCAGACGTTTGGTCATCAAGGAAAAAAGAACTTGAACGCCTTTATATGTCATACATTTTCTGCTACTGTACAACACAGCAGACAAACGGTCAGCAAATCTGCTACATGTACATCCTGTATGAACATACCCTAAGGCAGTATTCTCAACCTGCGGTACTCCAAGGAGTACTCCCTGCAGTCCCCAGGGGTATGCGCACAGCTAAGAACCACTGTTCTATATTACATGCTGCACTGTATGCAGGTCTCCCCTTGCTCAGGATGGAAACCCATACATGGCCACAGGAACCATGCTTACTTTAGAAACACAATGCACTCTTCCATCAGTATGATGGAGGTGCTCATTGCAGTTAGTGGTGTCCTGCTGCATTTATCACTGTGCTCTGTGGGCCAAGTGCTGATGTCACAGCAGGCTCCAGAGCAGAGACAAAACATAGAGCAGCGTGATGAGTAATAAATGCAGCTCACCAATCCTTCCCAGGATGCCACTAACTGCAATGAGCACCACCATCATAACTCATAGAAGTGCTCATAGTCCTTCTAAAGTAAGGATGAAGCCCACACCAAACATGGGCACCGGTCCTGGGCAGGGGGGCCCGCTTGCAATGCACCATGTAATACAGACATCAAGAGGTAAAGGGACACTGTGGGCGCCATTCCAAGTCATTTATAAGAGATCACTACTTTGGGGGGGGGGGGGACTCGGTTGGGACTTTCCCTACTAGGGGGCAGTGTGCAAAGTCCAGTCATCTGCAGGGAGGACTATAGTCACCTTTATCATATGCACAGGGACAGATGTGCACCAGGCATAGGGAACCATCACCTGTGACATGACAACATGCTGGCATGCACAGTGTTCTCCTATCCATATATATATATATATATATATATATATATATATAGCTAGATATATTTTACAATAACCTAATATATGTATGTATATTTTCTTATTATCATGGTCGTCAGGAAATTATTCACATTTCCATCAGAAAGCTCTAATACCAGTCTCCATTCTGTGACACATCCTCAGCTCATTGCACAAGCAGCTCTGCAACCAAAACACAAGTGCAAGTTGACATGGTGACGTGTGAACAGAGCTCTAGGCCCCCCTGCTGCATTCCAGAAGGATCCCAGCCATTCCCTGAGAAGAGGGCTTCACACCTGCATGCGTTACCGCCCCTAGGGTGTTATACCCACCTTTACTGCCCCTCCTGGACCCACTCGACTCTGCCTGCTGATGCCCTCCATCCTACCTGCTGAGCCGTGCCTATTTACAGCTGCGGCTGCAGCGACGGCCATATTGGCAGGTCGGCTGTTCATAAGCAGCAAGGGGTAACGAAGCACAGATAGGGGTGAATCTAATGTAATGTATAGAGCCAGCAAAGGAACAAAGTCACTTCCTATTACAAAAAACAGTAAATAAATAGTAATATAATTTTAGTTTAGAAATTCATATACTTTCTGATAGTTTAAGTGAATCACAATAAATTAACTTCCCCTCATGTAACTGATGGTTCGATCCGAACTCTGCCAGTAGTTGCAGGTATATATGAAATAGGCGGCTCGCAGTGGCAGCCACCTTTAGTATGGGCAACAAACGACGTCATTTATATAAGGGGGAGTAATGTGATTCAATCCTTCTTTCATATACATTGCTCCTATCTAATTTACTGACGTAAACGTTATGAAGTATAATATAATTTGAAAACAATTACATAACTTTACTGCGACTGGTGCTTCTCTCAAACGAACACTCGGGATAAAGGGTCATGTGACCTGGTCACCAAGCCAGAGATTCCAATCTGCCTTTGCGCCGCCTGCGGAAGGTTTTTGGTCCGTGAGGGGATCCGTAGAATCCGTCCTAGGAGCGAGCTACAGACTCAGCTATAGTCGCTGTAGGCGCCATGGACGTCAACCAGCCTAAACAGGAGCATTTACTGGCTCTCAAAGGTACAGAGGCAGGGTGGGGCTGGTTTTTAGGAGTTTGGGTGGGCGCAGGTTGTGGTTGGCATCTACTTCCTGTAGTAGTCTTGATGTGTCATGCCTTCTTTCCTGCAAAATCTGCTGTTATGCCTCTGGATTAGACACTTGGAACTTGGGGTCAAGGCAGATCCTAAAAGGTCACAACCACTTTCAGGGAATACTACTGTCCTAGGGGTTTGCTTGCTATAGGCAAGTCCTTCCATTTTTTGATGGTGCTAGCTTTCATAAATAAGACTCCTCCAATCCTTTTCTTTTCCTGTAAAGCCCTCATGGGGTCAGGGGTCTAAGCAGCTGGATTGGTGGATCAGCTGATCTCTGGACAAGTTGGTTTCCTAGCGATAAATTGCAGTAATGTGATCCCACCAGATCATTACTTATTTATTTTGCTTATATCACGCCGGCATATTCCGCATTGTTTTACAGATAGTGTCAACACTGTCCCATTTAGGCCTTGCACTCTAAATTCCCGATCAGTATGTCTTGGGAGTGTGGGAGGAAACCGGAGGAAATTCCCACAAACACGGGGAGAACATAGAAATTCCTTGCAGATGTTTTCCTTGGACTCCAGTGCAAGGCAACTGTGCTAACCAGTGTGATCATAAGGTTATATTGTGTGTAATATATGGGGTGGCTCATTGGTTTCTACGATTACCTTGGACCTTGGGGTCCTCGGTTCGAATCCAACCAAATACAACATCTGCTTGGAGTTCTCCTTGTGTTTGTGTGGGCTTCTTCTTGTAATGTTCTGAGTTGGTGCAGAGCAGTTTAGTTCTTTCTGACACTCATGTACAGCTGACTACATACCGCAATAATGTGCAAAAGTCCAACATTGTAAGATTATTTATGACATTGTGGTTGCGTGTCCACAAGGGATTTCATGCAGACTTATAAATTTGCATGTGATGCCACTAGCTGAATGATCACTCCTGTTATGACACATAACCCCATGCCTAAGGCTATATACAGACGATAGTGAGTATCGGCCATCACCTGGCTGCATTAAATTCATTGCCTGTGAATAGTAGTTTTTTTTTTTTTTTTTTTTTGTTTTTTTAATGGTCTGTTTTAATGGATCGTTTAAAAAAAAAAAAAAAAAAAAAGAGCATGTTCTATCTTTGTCCATTTTTACTCATCCCTCAATACACTCAAATGTATGAAGGATCCAAGAAAATGGGCACCCCATGGATGCAAAATGGCAATGATAAATGTACATTTTTCACTGCCATTTTGCACCTCTGTAGTGTGAATGTAGCCATTGGGCATATGCACACGGCTGTGCCATTTTTCACATCCATATGTCCAGGAAAAAAAGCAGTGTCTATCCGTGCAAGTCCAGAGATGGCACTGTGTTCACTTTTCCTAGTCTTTGGAGCGTCTCTTTGCTCATGTACAATGAGGACATAGGTATAGCATCAAATGTGCCATACAAATGGGCAACTAATGACTATTGTAAAAGTGCATTTTGGTTGTCAGTGAGTTAAGATTTGACTTGTGTATATATTGTCATCTAGTACTGTGTGTTTTTCAGTGTGTTACTAATCTATTGCGGATCATATTTTCATTCTGGAATATGAATTGTTGAGAAGTTTCTGTCCAGGAGAATCTGTTCTATAACTGTCTCTCTTTCACTCATAAACCTCTACAGGACTATGCAGAACATATGTAGAGCAGTAGAGTACTGACATGTACTGGTGTGAGTAAAGTACTTTGGTTGTGATAGAAAGCTTCTATTTGGCTGCAGCATTGCTAAACCTTTTTTTGCTCCTCCCTCTGTTCACTTCTACATCCTCCATAGACCTCCCTAGACATGTATAATCTGAGTCATGTGACCTGCAGTCTGTCTCCGGATATGGCATGATTTTCAGGTTTAAAGGCAGTTTAGTGGAAGGGGAGAGGGCAGGGAAACAGCCTGATAAAAGCAGAGAAAGCTTTCTCTTTGATAAGATTTATAGATTTACAGAGTTTCATAGAATCACGTGTAGTGTTGTTTCATGTAAAGTTTGTTGAAAAGTTATTGACAGTTTAATTTTTGATCATCAATTTCAAAAACCCAAAAAACTTTTGTTAAAATTATGTAGAGGCTGCCCTGTATGGTCATATGGACATCATACACGGAGGTGGTGGGTCCCTTTGCTTAGGACTTCTTAGCTTTGGCTCAAAAAAATTGCAGTAAAATCTGCAACGAAAAAATCTGCTTTTCAACAACGTGGGGCCTTAGCCTATAAGTAGTTGGGTCATAAGCCTTATAACAGAAGACACTCAAGATTGTCATACCCGTCTTCAATACCCATCACATCGTCTTCATCTGACAAGAATGTAATATCTTCTGTGTGTAGTTTAGGTAAAATATATATATATTTTTTATTTGTAAGTTTTTTAAACTTGATTACTTTTCTTTTATAATTTATAGGGAAAGATATATAGTACTTGGTATTTACCATACCCTAGCAGTACTGTAGGTAAATTGGTGTTGCCCATTTAGTAACTGACACCAAGATATACATTATTCCAACTATTTTGTGCCATCAGGTACATGTCAAATGTGAAGAGGACATGGAAGACAATGAGCCGCAGCTATATAAATGTCGCTGACCTCCGATTGACAACTGCATTGATGTAGTGTATACTCCAGCAGAATACTAGACAAGGCGTCTATGCTCATTAGAAATGTCTTGGCATGTGCATGGGCAGTGAGGACGTCTTTGGTGGATATACTGGCAATGGAAGTTATTTTGCATTGCCGCCCTGAACAAAATAATGTGGATAACTTGCAAAAGATAGCATCTGGCTCATTGGAAGAATTTCCACGCCGACTCTTGCCAAAATTTGTTCCATGGTTTCCATATCACTTGCCAGCATTTATTCTGAAACCTCAAAAATGTCCTCCATTTGTCTCAGTGGATTTGTCCTCCAAGGTTGATTATGACTCCTTTGACCCAGTCAATGTGGAGCCCTTTATATGTCAAGATCCTACACCCAATCTGTTAGAGTTTAGAGCCAATACAAGCATCGACAACAACAAGCAAACAGCGTCTGCAGAACAGGACAACATTGTACATGAAGGACCAAATGCCTGTGAAATAGTAAGCAAGGATAAGACGTTTGTGCGTTCATGGAGTGTTTGTACTCGAAGAGTGGAGGGCAAAGATTCAGTCATTCCACCATCTGCGGAACTGAAAGACATCTTGGATAGACTCAAGTTGAATCTGTACCATAGGGGGAGGTGGACTATCCTGCCATCAGTGTGTGGTGATCTAAGTATTGAAGAGGTTTGGGATAAACTGAGCAGACTGACTAGACATGGCGTCCTTCCAAGCTGTAACGCCACATTGCAACAAGACATCAGTGAGATATGGATATTCTGTGACCTGCGCTATTGTGAATATATTGGAAAGTTAGTTAGAGCAAAGCTGAAACTGTCTGGCAAAATTGACTTATATGTTCACAAACATGGGGTCATTTTAAGCATGTGAACATATATAAATATATATTTATTTTTTTTTACTTTTTTATTTTTTTAAATGTTATGAATTGTACACATGATGGGTATAGTCATTTGGGGTGATGTATGAAATCTAAAAAGTGGATGTCCTGACAATATGCGCAGATCAAGATACTGCATTTATATTACAATCCAACGTGCCTGATTCCTCTTTCCCCCAACATCTGATTTTGGGGTTAAGTGGAGAGGAGGAATGAGGATTTTTTTTTTTCTTTACTTCTATTTTTGCAAAATAAAAAATGAATTGATAAAGAGAGATCTATGAAGGGGAGGGGGTTACATTGCATGGAATGGGAGTAACCTGAATGACATTCCGCTTTTTGTTTTATTTTATTTATATAATCTCAAATCAAATTTTGTTTTCTGCAATTTTGTCAAATTCCAGTTCTTTTTTTTTTTTTTTTTTTTTTTTATATAAACAGAACCAGTCCATCTGGTATTTCACCAGGTGCTGTTCTTGCAGGTACCAACACCTGTGTGACAAATTAAAAATGTAGGAGCTCTTGTTGGATTGGGGCTGATTTTTCCTGTTTATGGCCACTTTTAGCCAGACTGTGCTAGTGTTTGCCTAGAGGACTTGTTGCCAGGTCTGAAAAGTCGCTTATCAGATGATGTAGGTCATTGGACTTTTCAGACCTGGAGAATGGTCCACTTTAAGTCACTCACTAGCCTTTTGGAAAAAGTGGCCATAAAGTATGAAAAACTGCCGCAATCCAATTGGGCTGGTGACAGGTGCTCTTTGTACTATTGAATGTATCACCATGGTTTTATTTATTAAAACCAGATGAAGTCTATCACTTTTATTTTATTTTTTTGTTCTATTTTCTGTACATGGTTATGGAGGCGGCTATCTTGCCTGAGCGTCTCATCTGCTCTGTTAACATATATATATATATATATATATATATATATATATATATATATATAGTTATCTTAAAAGTACAACATAAAACTCGATTTAAAAAAAATAGGACCTTTTCTTTCAAAACATTCCCTTTAATGGGAAAAAAAAAAAAAATTCTTCAGTTACAGCTGTCATTCCTTCTATTATGTCTTTGTGTATGGTTGACTATAGGGGTATCCTGGTCATTTTAAAGGAGTTGTCCAGGACCTGAAGGCAATTGATACTGATGACCTATCCCCAGGATCGATATCAGATCGGTCAGGGTCCAACATCCGGCCCTATCCTGATCTGGTGTTTCCACCACTGGAAGCTATACATTAGGTGTACAGATGGAAATGGCCCTAGTCCTATTCAACAGGGCTGCAGTTCCAGGCTCCATTACTACACTGTACAGACCGGAAGCTGCATACAGTGTATGGGCACTGTAGTGATGGCGCCTGGAACGGCCGCCCCACTCCCATTCACTTCAATAGGAGCATGGTTGCTTCTGGCCGTATACCTATGACTTGTGGCAGATGATACACCTGATTAGGAAGGGGTCCGAGTGTCAAACCCCAACCAGTCTTGTGGATAGGTCATCAGTATCAATGCCTTCAAATTCTGGGCAACTTCAAGTTATCCCCTAATCATTGGATAAGTAATAACTACTAGATTGCTGGGGACCCTCAGATAATGGGAATGGGGGACCCCTTGTACCTCTATATGACTGTACTGTCCGTTCACACATGCGCAGCTGCTCCATTCACTTCTTTGCGCTGTCAGAGATGGCAGAGTACAGCTCTCAGCTATCTCCAGCAGTCCCATAGAGAATGAATAGAGTTGTGTGCCATTTGGACAAGGGACTGGGATCCCTCTTCTTGTGATTGCTTGAAGCCCCTGCAGTTAGACCCCCGCATCTCAGGCACTTACCCTGTGCAGTGGATAAGGGATGACTTAAATTTATCGGAATATCCCTTAAATTTTGTTTTATTTTTTTGTTTTAGCAATGAATATGAATTTTGGAATATCGGCACATTTTCTGAAATAAATTTTTTTTTAATTTGAAGATGACATTTGTATGTGGGTTTATTGAACTATACATCGCACACTCCTTTAGCTTATTACATTTTGTCATAAGATATCACTACTTTGGGCAGCATTCACACTACGTTTGCATTGCATTTCAGGGGTGTACATCGAAAAGATTCCTGATATGCCATGTACAGCTGACATTGCCCATAGACTGTCATGTTATAAAAAGTATATCATGACAGAGCACAAGGAATGGGGGGCCTAAAGGTACGTTTGACTTATGTGCCAATAAAGCTCCCAGTGTGTAAGTCAAATGTACACTGCAAATAAACCACCATGTGAATAAACCCTTAGGCCCGGTTCACATCTGCGTTCGGGTTTCCATTCGGGGAGTTCGCTTGGGGACCCCCCCCCCTCCCGAACGGAAACCTATAAGCATAAAAAAGGGCTTTACCTGGGAAACCTGCGGACCCCATAGACTATAGTGAGGTCCGTGTGGTTTCCTCACGAAACATGCAGAGAGGAAAGTGCTGCTTGCCCCAAGTGGACTCCCCGAACGCAGATGTGAACCGGGCCTAAGTGTGTTATCTTAACTTTTACTTTATTTAAATATGTCTGTAGTTGAGTCAGCAACACATGACAGTTTAATAAAAATAATAATAATAAAAAATCATTTTATTTTGAAGCCATGGTTGGTAACTTTTTCCAACTCTGGCCAAAATTGGCTTTGACTCCAGTTCCACAGCCCTATGCAAAACCCTTTCATACGCACCTAAACTATGAAGAAAGTGTCAAAAATATTGTTTGGGTATCATATTATGGTTCTAATCCAAGAATAAAAAGTAAATCGACGACTAGATGTCAGCACAATAAGCTGGAGAAAGACTTATGCCAGTTTCACCCTAGCGTTGCCTGTCTGTTGTTCCAGCCTGTTGGAGGACCGCTAAATTAGTGGTTACCGATATATGCTAATCTCATTGAATATAATGGGGTCCGTCAGATGCCTGTGGTTTTAAAATCTGACACTGGCAGATAAAAAAAAAAAAAAAAAAAAAAAAAGCTGTTTGTGCAGGACTTTTTCATTCATTGTGACAATGGGCCTGATTTACTTGTGGTTCTGGGCTGGAAGCAAGTCTCAGACTGACAGACTAGCTGTAACATCAGATTTGATGGCCATATACAGTGGGGAAAAAAGTATTTAGTCAGCCACCAATTGTGCAAGTTCTCCCACTTAGAAAGATGAGGCCGGCCTGTAATTGTCATCATAGGTAGACCTCAACTATGAGAGACAAAATGAGAAAACAAATCCAGAAAATCATTGTCTGATTTTTTAAAGAATTTATTTGCAAATTATGGTGGAAAATAAGTATTTGGTCACCTACAAACAAACAAGATTTCTGGCTCTCACAGACCTGTAACTTCTTCTTTAAGAGGCTCCTCTGTCCTCCACTCATTACCTGTAGTAATGGCTCCTGTTTGACATTGTTATCAGTATAAAAGACACCTGTCCACAACCTCAAACAGTCACACTCCAAACTCCACTATGGTGAAGACCAAAGAGCTGTGGAAGGACACCAGAAACAAAATTGTAGACCTGCACCAGGCTGGGAAGACTGACTCTGCAATAGGCAAGCAGCTTGGTGTGAAGAAATCAACTGTGGGAGCAATAATTAGAAAATGGAAGACATACAAGACCACTGATAATCTCCCTCGATCAAGGGCTACACGCAAGATCTCACACCGTGGGATCAAAATGATCACAAGAACGGTGAGCAAAAATCCCAGAACCACACGGGGGGACCTAGTGAATGACCTGCAGAAAGCTGGGACTAACATAACAAAGGCTACTGTCAGTAACACACTACGCCACCAGGGACTCAGATCCTGCAGTGCCAGACGTGTCCCCCAGCTTAAGCCAGTACATATCCGGGCCCGTCTGAAGTTTGCTAGAGAGCATTTGGATGTTCCAGAAGAGTATTGGAAGAATGTCATATGGTCAGATGAAACCAAAGTAGAACTGTTTGGTAGAAATACAATTCGCGGTGTTTGGAGTAGAGTGAATGCTGAGTTGTATCCAAAGAACACCATACCTACTGTGAAGCATGGGGGTGGCAACATCATGCTTTGGGGCTGTTTCTCTGCAAAAGGGACCAGGACGACTGATCCATGTACATGAAAGAATGAATGGGGCCATGTATTGTGAGATTTTGAGTGCAAACCTCCTTCCATCAGCAAGGGCATTAAAAATGAAATGTGGCTGGGTCTTCCAGCATGACAGTGATCCCAAGCACACCGCCAGGGCAACGAAGGAGCGGCTTCGTAAGAAGCATTTCAAGGTCCCGGAGTGGCCTAGCCAGTCTCCAGATCTCAACCCCATAGAAAACCTTTGGAGAGAGTTGAAAGTCGGTGTTGCCCAGCGACAGCCCCAAAACATCACTGCTCTAGAGGAGATCTGCATGGAGGAATGGGCCAACATACCAGCAACAGTGTGTGCCAACCTTGGGAAGACTTACAGAAAACGTTTGACCTCTGTGATTGCCAACAAAGGATATATAACAAAGTATTGAGATGAACTTTTGTTATTGACCAAATACTTATTTTCCACCATAATTTGCAAATAAATTCTTTAAAAATCAGACAATGTGATTTTCTGGATTTGTTTTCTCATTTTGTCTCTCATAGTTGAGGTCTACCTATGATGACAATTACAGGCTTCTCTCATCTTTTTAAGTGGGAGAACAATTGGTGGCTGACTAAATACTTTTTTTCCCTACTGGCAAGGCTGTATACATTAAAGAGGAACTTTCATGTCTTCTGACACTGGCAGTATTATATACTGCTAGAAGAGATGACAGTCCGCTGAATTGTCAGTATGTGCTTGGGTGCCATAGATATTGGTGTCATTAGTTTTGGAACTGATATCCCTCCACTGTCTGAAGTGCGGGCCTTACAGCCTAGTGTCATTGCTGGGCTGTGAGGATTGCCCCCCAACACTTAGCTTTCTAGAGGTATATAATACCGCTGGTGTCAGAGGACGTGAAAGGTCCTTTTTAAATGTATCCATAAGGCTCCAACACAACTGGCAGAAGCAAAGAGAGTATCCTTTTGACCCTCTTCAGGTGGGAGATGTTGCTCAGGAACTTTTGTAGATCGGGAAATCTTCCTGACGTACTGACTTGTATCTCTAACAGGAACATCTAACACAATGTATGCAGAGTTTTACACAGATTTATCCTCGCCTAGTCACCCCTTATTTTTTCAACTGTGGATGTAAAAGCATGGCAAATTATAATATCCACAGGATATCCATCATTCATGTATTTTGCCCCCCATACATTGCTTCCTTGTATTACATAATGCTTCAGGGTTGTATATGTACAAAACAGTAAATCATAACTTTTTTTTTTTTCTCCCCCTTTCTATTCAGTGATGCGTCTTACGAAACCAACCTTATTCACAAATATCCCAGTGACATGTGAGGAGCGCGACCTCCCAGGTAATTGTTTCTTCATTATTTTTTCCATAGGGTTTAATACCATTTAAAGGGGTTCTTTCTCTGTGTGATGGAATGATCAATTTATATGCCTAGGATAATCTAAAACCAGATATTATGAGAGTTCAATTTGTATAACTTTACATTAATACACTGTATATCAAGGAATAGAATTGCTCGGGTAGCCCCTCTGCTCATGCATGTAGATATGATCATGTGATGCGAGCAGTAATTATGTGACTGCTAATTACAGCTTTTTGCTACCAGTGTGTCTCCATGGTTACAGACTACAGACAAAACTGTGTAGTCTGATCCTGTAGTCCAAATCACTTCTAAACTGTACACTATTTCTTGCTAACATACATTTGGCAGGGTACAGGTACACATCCAGTGGTTACATTTTGGCACACAATTAAACCGTTTCTGTAGTATTAATGACCAATTCACTTTGACGATCCCATTTACATGCGTGAATGAAAATAGAATCTAATACGCACCCTGCGTCTGTGGTTTTACATAGAATGTAGCCTTTTATTCGTCATATAAAATATATTAATAACTGATCATTTCTATGTCTTTGTGCTCATAGGTGATCTTTTTAATAACCTTATGAAAGAAGATCCTTCCACTGTGAAAGGAGCTGAAATACTGATGCTGGGGGAAATGTTGACCTTACCACAGAACTTTGGGTAACTCCTTTTTTTCTTTTTAGTTTTAGTGTAACTTTAAAAGGGTTGTCCAGCCTTTAGGCGATGTGCACACATGTGCGTGTCGCCGGGCCGTAATTGAATGGCACAGACGGCACATGGAAGACATCCGTGTGCCGCCCGTGACTATGCGGCCCAATCCATTGACGCAAACGAGCATGGGCTGCAAAACGGACAGGGATAAAACCTGTCCTTAGTTTTGCTCATGGCCACATACACCAGACTGTGAAAATACATGGTCGTGTGTATGGAGCCATAGAAATAAATGGGTCAGTGTGCTAGCTGTGAAAAACATGGTCATGTGCATGAGGCCTTGGGCATTGATGTCCTATACTTGGCATAGGTCATCAGTCAGATCAGGGAACGACACCTAATACAGATCAGTGGATATCAACTGACAACAGAATGACAGTGTACAGAGCCACAAGCGGTTGGTTACATACACTGGTGGGAAATTTATTAAGTGGCGTTTTCTACAAAATGGTCCTGACTGGTGAGGCATGCTTGAATTATCTAGAGGCTCTGACCTTAATAAATCAGGCATACACTTATGCGCCAGAATGGAAATTTGCACCATTCAGCTGTAGTCGTAGATTCCTATATAATGCATGGCAGTTTTCTGGTATGAGCTATTTATAATTTTTTTTTTTTGTTTTTTTTTGTCTTTTTACAACCACAATTTCTTTGTTGCCCTGTTCTTGGATTGCTACATCATTCCTGTACATTTGGGGATTTTGATGGTTCTACATCTGAAAATGTTCTATTGTCTTCTCCTAACACAGGAATATTTTTCTGGGTGAAACCTTTTCAAGCTACATAAGTGTACACAATGACAGCAATCAAATAGTTAAAGATATACAAGTCAAGGTAGGTTTTTTTTGGACATGGGTCAAGCACTGTAGAACAGTTTACATCCTGTTCTATGTATGTCAGAATCAGGGATTTGGATTTGGTAGGCCAAACCACCAACTCTAACTCCTTTATAAATGGAAATAAAAAGTCATAAGTAGTAAAAATCCTCCAGGAACAAAAACTCACATGAAACTAAATGTAAAACAAACTATCTGATTATTATACAGTATCAAAAATTGTGTAATATATTATTTAATAATCCATTTTATTTTGAAATCTGAGTCGGTAACTTTTTTTTTTCTGACTTCACACAAATTTGACCCCGACTCTGATACCAAGACTCCACAGCCCTGGTCAAAATACAACAATGCTTTCCTATAGCACATATCCATACATCAATGGAAAAAGTTTTGAAATTCACTACGTTTTTGCTTTTAAAAAAAAAAAGAAATCCTAAATTTAAATGAAACTAAGTACTGTGCTCTGCTGTTTTTGGTCAGCCCCATAGACAGTTCTTCAAGGTATGCCTCTAAGGTTCATGAATTTCCGAGTTTTTGGGGAGGACAGTGCTTAGAAAGTCAGTCTTCATGTGATGCTGTGTGAACAGAAGCCAATATACAGTTAGAAACACAGTTTTGTTGCTGGCTTTGTTTCTTCTCATTTCCAGGCAGATCTCCAGACAAGCTCACAGAGGTTAAACCTGTCAGCATCCAGCGCGGTGGTATCTGAGCTCAAACCAGATAGTTGTATAGATGACGTCATTCATCATGAAGTTAAAGAAATAGGCACACACATGTAAGTACAGTCGCAGGGGTCTCATGTGACGCCCTACTCTTATTTGTCACCTTTGAGTGTTTGGTAGATGGTGGTAAAAGCCTTGATGGTATATTCTTCCTTCTTGTATTGTTTTGTGTGTTTCAGATTAGTTTGTGCTGTAAGCTATACCACACAGACCGCGGAGAAAATGTACTTCAGGAAATTCTTCAAGTTTCAGGTGAGAAGTCCAGACTTCTACGTTGATTCTGGATTTAGTAATACTGGCCTGAAAACTGTAGGTGAAAGCAAATGGCAGAATTTTTTGGATGTTGCTAGTTGTATATGTACAGTCATGGCCAAAAGTTTTGAGAATGACACAAATATTATATTTTCACATGATCTGCTGCCCTCTGGTTTTTATGTGTGTTTGTCAGATGTTTTTATCACATACAGAAATATAATTGCATTCATATTATGAGTAACAGAAGCTTATATTGACAGTTAGAATGAGTTAATGCAGCAAGTCAATATTTGCAGTATTGACCCTTCTTCTTCAGGACCTCTGCAATTCTCCCTGGCATGCTCTCAATCAACTTCTGGACCAAATCCTGACTGATAGCAGTCCATTCTTGCAGAATCAATGCTTTAATTTTGTCTGAATTTGTTGGTTTTTGTTTGTCCACCCGTCTCTTGATGATTGACCACAAGTTCTCAATGGGATTAAGATCTGGGGAGTTTCCAGGCCATGGACCCAAAATCTCTATGTTTTGTTCCCTGATCCATTTAGTTATCACCTTTGCTTTATGGCAAGGTGCTCCATCATGCTGGAAAAGGCATTGTTGAGCGGCAAACTGCTCTTGGACGGTTGGGAGAAGTTGCTCTTGGAGGACATTCTGGTACCATTCTTTATTCATGGCTGTGTTTTTAGGCAAGACTGTGAGAGAGCCGATTCCCTTGGCTGAGAAGCAACCCCACACATGAATGGTTTCAGGATGCTTTACAGTTGGCATGAGACAAGACTGGTGGTAGCGCTCACCTCTTCTTCTCCGAATAAGCTGTTTTCCAGATGTTCCAAACAATCGAAAAGGGGATTCATCAGAGAAAATGACTTTACCCCAGTCCTCAGCAGTCCACTCCCTGTACCTTTTGCAGAATATTAGTCTGTCCCTGATGTTTTTTCTGGAGAGAAGTGGCTTCTTTGCTGCCCTCCTTTGAGACCAGGCCTTGCTCCAAGAGTCTCCGCCTCACAGTGCGTGCAGATGCACTCACACCTGCCTGCTGCCATTCCTCAGCAAGCTCTGCACTGCTGGTAGCCCGATCCCGCAGCTGAAACACTTTTAAGAGACGGTCCTGCCGCTTGCTGGTCTTTCTTGGGCGCCCTGGAGCCTTTTTGGCACCAATGGAACCTCTCTCCTTGAAGTTCTTGATAATGCGATAGATTGTTGACTGAGGTGCAATCTTTCTAGCTGCAATACTCTTCCCAGTTAGGCCATTTTTGTGCAGTGCAATGATGACTGCACGTGTTTCTTTAGAGATAACCATGGTTAACAGAAGAGAAACAATGATGGCAAGCACCAGCATCCTTTTAAAGTGTCCAGTGGTGTCATTCTTACTTAATCATGACAGATTGATCTCCAGCCCTGTCCTCATCAACACCCACACCTGTGTTAATGGAGCAATCACTGAAACGATGTTAGGTGGTCCTTTTAAGGCAGGGCTGCAATGATGTTGAAATGTGTTTTGGGGGATAAAGTTCATTTTCTAGGCAAATATTGACTTTGCAAGTAATTGCTGTTAAGCTGATCACTCTTTATAACATTCTGGAGTATATGCAAATTGCCATTAGAAAAACTGAAGCAGTAGACTTTGTAAAAATTAATATTTGTATCATTCTCAAAACTTTTGGCCATGACTGTAGATGAACCTGAGTGATCTACAATGGGTTATGTGCCTATACACCTTCAATAGCTATCCTCGTGGCTCTTCCTTACATGTGCATGCTCTATATGTGCCTCATCCAGCTACATCCTACACATTATTTGGTTGGTCAGTCCAAACAAAATTGTCTGGACCTTTTCGCACAAAAGGGGCAAAAAATATTGTGCCATTTGGCTAATAGGAAATATGAGCCATTGTCCATGTCAGTAGTGATTGAGGGGCCAGTCGGTAGTCCCTGGGGAGTGGTTATAGCACTCCCTTCGTGAATACAGTAGGCAGTTTTTGGTGCTGTTTTGACTGATAGAGCTGACGTGTACCAGCAGTATGTAGATACTTATATACGGTAGACCAGGGGGTCTCAAACACACAGACTATGGGGCAGCGGAGCTACCAAGACATCCTTGTGATAGCAGAGAGCAGGTTGAGAGAGGAGCACGCTGGCGCCTCCTACACCAGAGCACACTGTGTTGGAGCAGAGATGTCTTTCCTACACTGCTGGATCGCTTGTGGTAGTAGCTGAGTATAGAGAGAAGCGATTTTTTTTTGTTTTGTTTTTTTCCGTAAAACTTTGTGGGACCAGACTATATGTTATATACAGTCTACGGATAAACCCCTCCTCACACAGTAATAAGGGCAGACCCACTATGTATATCTATGGGGGTAGCAGATTGTATGTAAGGGCAGAGCTACTATATATGTCTATGGGGGCAACAGGCTGTATATAAGGTCAGAGTCACAATATTTCTATGGGGACTTTTAAATCTCTGGTAAATTTAAACCTAGCGGTATTATTGTAGTAATCTAGTTGTAGTATTGTTATAGTCGTTCAGATAACTAGTGGATTAACAACAATCTGTGTTTTATCAAATTTGTAAGGAATGCGGCCGTCACCTCCAAATTGTTTCTTTGTTGACCCATTTACCAGGCTGAGTTTGAGACCCCCTACTGTAGACTGTTTTGAGGTGGAGGTACTGGTGGATCGATCGGTGTATAACATGACTGCTTTCTTAACACAGGTTCTTAAACCTCTCGATGTCAAGACAAAATTTTATAATGCAGAGGTAAGTGACTGCCGTATAGTCTATTATGAAGTAACATAACTGCATTTATGATACGCTGATAATACGAATAGCAGTATTTCACAAACCTAAAATCAAGGTTTCTGCTGATGAACATACTGAGCAGTAGGTTTTTGTTTTGTTTTTTCTGTTTTCTAGAGGAGATTAGCTCTGTGAAGTCTCATGGAGCATGCCATATATACCTATATCATATAATTTTTTTTAAGCATAGTAATTATTTTTCTTAATAAAAATGGCATGCAGAGGTACAGTAGCATACCATACTAATCTATAGGTGCTGTATTACAACTCCATGTTTTCTAGGGGATTTGTAAAGTTAGATTTTAAAGGATAGGGCAATAGTAGCTCCAGAATTAGATATAGATATATACTCAGATTGGATGGTAAAGCATCAGAGTCCGTCTGATCATGTGCCATGCCAAGGGCCATAACGAATCTTGTTTATCCATTTCCACTCTTGTGTGGGCCATTGAAACTCCATTTGGCTGTTATATAATATATATCCCTTGTCCTTTGTTCTGGGCCCATGGCTATAAATCTACAGATGTACCTGGAGTTACAGAAATCCGCAATAAATCTTTGTCTGTAGAGAAATTCTACATATGATGATGAATGTACAGTATATGTTCATGGCACTTCACACTGTATAATATGACACAATAAGCCAAATGCATGCTTGTCTCTTTACTAATAGAGTAGCATCCTCTTCTTTTGCAGCCGGGGTACGTAAAACACTAAGTAACTATTAGTAACATGCTTCTGTGTGTAAATGTGGTGATGGGTGATACTAATTTACATAGTCCATTCTAGATTTATTTATTTATTTTTTATATATATTTTAGCATCACTTAATTATCTGACAGGTGGAATCGAGGTTGACAAGTCTCATAAATGATTTTCTCCCCATTCTGTGTCAAAAGCGAAATTGGTCACTGAGTTTCACAGTATTAGGTCCTTCATTATTCAGATAGGGGGGACATCTGATAGCCGATCAGCAGAGTTACTGAGAGTGTGACTCCCACCGATGCTTTAGGACATCATGCACATTAGAAGATTTTCGCGCAAACCAGCTGAAATTATAATATGGGTGGGGGCCTTTCTACTCTCCCACAGATGTTGTAGGAGATGAGGATATCAGAGTATGTTCACACAGTTTTTTAGAGGCAGAATCTGCGTCAAACAAATCTTCCAATTCTCCCATTCATTAGGAATCAGTGGCAGACTTTTTTTTATTTTTGGTTGTGTGTTTTTTTTTTTTTTTTTGTTTTTTTTGTTTAAGCTATAGGGGTAATAGTGTCATGACTTAAATAAGTTGTTCAGGTTATACAGTTTTTGGCAAGGAGACCGGGGACGGTGGAAAAAAAAAAACTCATACTGGCCTGTCCCTAGAGTTCCAGTGTCTCTCACCGCAGACTGGTTCTGCTGCTCCCGGGGTCTTTTTCCGGTGGATCCACCTGAAAACTGTAGTAGCAATATTCATTATACCACCTTATATAGTCTGAAAAAATACACACAGTTAGGTGCCCCAGTAGATCTGGAGTTTGTGTAGAGAAGTGACACATTATAGCTGATACTAATGCTATGTGAAGCTGTAGTTTACTATGTTTATTTTGTTCTAGCATTCCTGTTCTTTAACATTTAACCCTCCATTTCTTTCTCTAATTTTTTTGTTTTATTTCCCCCATTAGAGTGACCTCAGTTCTGTGGTAATTTTTTTTTTTTTTTTTCATCATTTTATTTAACTCTGAAGCGCTACTTATCTGACGTTTGTGCCTGTTTAACAAATAAATCTCATCCTGAAATTGCTGCACAATGGAAAAGCAAGATCACAACCAAATGTTTGCCTTTTTTCAGTACTAATATTTTCAATTAATTATATTCATTTTTTATTGGATTTTTTTTTTTTTTTTTTTTTTATAGATGTTTCCTGTATTTCAGAATTTACTATTGTGCACAAAGGCCCCATGCACACAACTGTGTGCTAGTTCAATGTGCTATCCAGGTTTTTCCCATTCATTTCTATGGGCCCATACACACGACCGAGTATTCTACGGATCTGTGTGTGGGCTGAGAGTCCATGTCGCAAAACTCAAACCAGATCCTATTCCTGTCCGGTTTTCTCTGGCCAGTGAACATGAGGCACACAGATGTCATGCGGCCTAAATCTACTATATTCTGAAGGTTTTTTTTTTTTTTGGTCAGTATATATATATATATATATATATATATATATATATATATATATTTTTTTTTTTTTTTTTTTTTAGAATTTATATATTTTATTTTTTTTAGTTCTTTGCATATTTTATTTCATTATTTATTATTTAGTATTTTTAATGATGGTTTTTTTAGTTTTTTCTTTTTACCAAAATTACAATTTGGAAATTTGAAGGCATCAGGAATAATTCTACAAGTACAGAATTGCACAGTAACAAGACACATTAGGATCGGTGGCACCTAAATATTTTGTTGGTGACCCTGCTTTTCCATGTAAATGCTTATTGTTAACTCCACTTTTTCAAGCGCCACTAAGCCTTTCACTTAAGCTGAGAATCGCTTCATTGATATTTACCCAACTGCCTTAAATTTGGTTCAACAGCTATCAAAGCAATGGATAGTGGGATAGTAAACAGAGCTTGCCTGAAAACTTAACCCAGAGGTGTTTTATTCTTTTTGTAACTTTGTGCATGTGGTCAATGGCAGATACGTGTTTGTTCAAGATTAGAACATTTCAGAACTGGACAGTCGTGTTCTCCAGGCTTGTATGACTATGCACGGCTGAGATTATCCAGTTACACCTGGTCAACAAAAGAAAAACCTAAAACCAAACATTTTTAACTTAATGTTCACATTTGTGTTGGAGTATCCGCATTAAATCGACTTTCTCGTCCACCACTTTCAATTTTAAAATAATGGACACCTGACCGACCCCATTATAGTTTGTGAGGTCCACCACACTCTGTATGTAACGGCTACTTTAGCTGTCTGTTGTTCTGGTCTTCCTTTGGATTTGAACAATGGACCAGCTATGCTAGTGTGAACCTAGCAATACACACGGCTTTTTATTTATTTATTTTTTATATATAATATGTTATGTGAATAATGGAAATAAATTAATAAACATGAACAAATTAAGTATCAATGATATATGTCCAATCCTACGGCAGATGTTTCCGATGTAAGGTTTTCCTTATAAGCCACACTCCTTGTCAAGAGAAGCACAAAAAATGTGTAACACATACAAACCTAATTTAAAAAAAAAAAAAAAAGGCACACTGTAAAAATGTAAAGAAAACAAAAATACATTGATTTGGAAATCTCATGTAACCATATTTTATTCACAATAGAACTTGTACCAGAAGGTGATTGTCTACCATTGTGTAGCATCCCCTCTTCTTTTTACAACCGTCTGTAAACTTCTGGGAAGTAAGGAGACCAATTGCTGGAGTTTTGGGAGAGGAATGTTGTTCCATTCTCGTCTGATGTAGGATTCTAGCTGCTCAACAGTCCTGGGTCGTCTTTGGTGAAAGGTCTGGGCTGCAGACAGGCTAGTCCAGCACCTGGACTCTTCTCCTGTGAAGCCATTCTGCTGTGATAGATGTGGTTTAGCATTGTCTTGCTGAAATATTCATCGCCTTCCCTGAAAGAGACTGTCACATATGGGCCGTGCTACTACGTGAGCTGACAGGGACCACTCACTCAATCTTGCACTCCCTTCAGTTAGGCTGCAAATTGAGCATAAATTGCACCCCAAATACATGCTTCCACCACCACTGACTTGCCAAGTTCGGTGGAAACCTCACTCACATATACATGCATCTCTCCAACAGTCAGACAGAAACACATTTCAAAAGGGGTAATGGGTTCATAGAACAAACACACAGTATCCTTAAATTTAACAATGTAATACCCTAGGTATTCAGTGCTGTATATAAAAGAAAAATAACTAATGACACACAAGCCAACAGTCTTGAAAATTAAAGGAGAAAAAGACTAAAACTAATTTTATACTTAGTACTTTTTGTTCTATGGAGCTTGGAGGATCTCTTCTGATGGAGTTGGATGATAATAATAATAAACTTTATATAGCGCCAACATATTCCGTAGCACTTTACAAATCAGAGGACACATGAACAGACAATATGAGACATTACAATGTGACAAAGAAATAGACATAACAAACAATAGGAGTTAGGGCCCTTTTATGGTGCCGTGTCAGAGTGCCTCACCCCCTCTTCCCCCTTTCCACAACTGGAGGGTCTTGAGGATAGCTGCGCCTTGGAAAGAAGAATACTCCACAAATGACCTTGAGGTCATTAGTGGGTCACGCTCTTATTTATGCCTGACTGAGTTGGTTGAAGCCAACTAGTCATAAAGTAATAAAACTGCAGGATCTGGTCTTGATGGCAGGAAGGAACATTTTACCCTTACTCCCCCCCCCCCCCACCCTGACATTGCTTGTGTGCACACATACCAATACAGTGTACTGATGACCCATGCATAGACAATACATTCACATATATATTTATGTATAAATAAAATTAACTATTATTCAGTAATAATACATACACAAATAGACTCCTTTCATCACAGAGGCCTTGCTTGGATGGGTGCATATGTTCTAACATCTCACAAGGCATTATGGGAAAGGAGCTGGGGAGCTCATGCGCCCTCTGTTGGATGTAACAGATCCTCAATTTGCTTTTGACTCACCGAGCCTTGAGACAGCAAAAGGGAGTTGTTCTAAAACCTCTATATACGGCTCAGCATTGATGGTGACTTTCAAGATTTGTAAGCTGCATATGTCCTAGTCACTAATGCAGCACCATACCATGAGAGGTGCAGCTTTTGTACTGTGCGCTGATAAGCTGGATGGTTTCCATAAAAATTTTCATGTTTTGATTTCTCTGACCACAGAACAGTTTTCCATTTAGCCTCAGTCCATTTAAAAATGAACTCTGGTCTAGAGAAGATGGAGGCTTTTCTGGATTATGTTGCTATAAGGCTTCTTCTTTGCATGATACAGCTTTCACTTGCATTTGTGGATTCTACATCAAGTTGTTTTGACAGATAATGATTTCTGGAAGTATTCCTGAGCCCATGCAGTTATCTGCATTACCTATTTATGCGTATTTCTAATGCAGTGTCGCCTGAGGGCTTGTAGATCATGACCATCCAATATTAGGCTTGTGCACATGGATTTCTCCAGATTCTCTGAGACTTTGAATATCCCACCATCTACAGTACATAATATCATCGAAGTATTTGCAATTTTATGTTGAGGAACATTTCTATGAAATTGTTCCACAATTTTTAGATGTTTTTTTGCATGACATCTTTCCTTCTGAGCAACTGTGCCCCTCTAACATGCTCTTTTTATACACAGTCATGTGACTTCTTGTTGAAGATTGGCCCTCCAGCTGTTTTTCATTAGTATCACTTACTTCTCCAGCCTTTTGTTAACTCTATCCCAACTTTTTTGAGATGTGTTGCTTCCATCAATTTCTAAATGAGATAATTTTTAAATAAATGAATAAAATCTGGTTAGAAGAGTTTTCTAAATCATTGAATTCTTGTTTTTCTTGACATTTTACTCAGTGCACCAATTTTTTTGGAACTGGGGTTGTACAATTAATGAGGTGCACAGCAATATTTCTAGAGAATACCTCTGTAAAACAGTGAAGAATATACCATTTTTTTTTATCATCATGGATTCACATACAGAATCAGTGATTCAATAACCTCTTCTTATAAAATCTATAGTCTACATCCATAATGGACATGAGAGCTAAAAGTATTAAGGCATCTGCAAGATTTCAAAAGGTGACTCCCATTGACACATTTTTGTAGCCATGACATACTGCTGGAATAGGTAATGTGCCCCTGCTGCTGCTTTAACCGCTTATGGGCTGGTACTAAGCTCCGCCTTCTGCATCCCGTACACAATGAATGGTGCTGCAGGGAACATACTCAACTACCAGTCCAGACAAATGTTTTTGTTTTTTTTCACAGCAGTCATGCAGTGAGGAGGAATCGGGTTCAGGGCCCCCATTCCAGCGATTTATGGAGGTCCCAACAATAGGAGTGTGGAGTGTGCAAACTGTAATAAAACTTCCACTCCTTGAGATATTAGTAGATCTTTTTAGAACTATACTTTATATTTGAGGATTTACAGTTTGACAACCCCTGAGTGTCAGGAATGTTTTCTTGCTGAGTAGTGTGAACAGGCCCTGTTCGAGTCCTATCCCGCATCCATTGCTTGCTCCAATCTACCATATAACTAACTTTGCTTCTGATTCTTAAGTTTGGGATGCCGGTTGGAACGTCCATTTTAATTGTGGTAACTTTGATTTTTCAGGCATGACACTAATCACATATAATAATAATAATGATGATGACCCTAATGGTTTGTCTGGTGCTAGTATGGACAGATCTAGTTTTTAACACCTGGTTGGTTTTGCAGACAGATGAAGTGTTTCTAGAAGCTCAAATTCAGAATATCACCACGTCCCCAATGTTCATGGAGAAGGTGTCTCTGGAGCCATCCATGATGTACAATGTGTCTGAGCTGAACAGTGTGGTCAAGAATGGTGAAGGGTAAGGACTATCAAATGTATTCCAAACCGTGCACCGTACAGTAAAAAGATGTAGAACTTCTCGTTTTTGTATGGATAATGCATTATTAAAGGGGTTTTCTGGCCCCAAATGGAGTTGTCATACTGTGACCTATCCGAAGGGATAGATCATCAGTATGTGATTGTGCGGCTTTGACAGACCCAGATCAACTGTTCAAGCAGCCTCGAGATGCTGGAAGGTGGTGCAGTTGACGGGAGTGCTGACAGACTGCTCCTATTCAAGTAATAAGAGTGGCGCAGTAGATCCAGGGGATCTACTGTGCGCACTCCATGTCCACCAGCAGCTTCTGGCACCTAGAGACTGCCAGGATAGCTGATCTGTGCAGGTTGTGTGTGTCATAGACCCACAGATCACATGCTGATGACCAATCCTGTGTACAAAATAATTCTGTAATGTACTAAATGGGTCTGACCTTTATAATCTCTGTAACGCAGGCTGTCTACATTTGGATCCAAGACTTATTTACAGCCTCTGGATACACGACAGTACTTGTATTGCTTGAAGCCCAAACCTGAGTTTGCTGAAAAAGCCGGAGTCATCAAAGGGGTCACAGTCATCGGCAAGTTGGACATTGTATGGAAAACCAACCTGGGGGAAAGAGGAAGGCTTCAGACTAGCCAGCTGCAAAGAATGGTACAGCATCACCACAGAGCCTGATATCTGGAAGTCTGTTCATCCTAAAGTTTTCAGTTGTGATGTAATAACAGTAATGTTGGGATAATGTCCATATAACTATTGTGTGTAAGGATGAGAGGTTTCACAGTTCTGTGCCCTTTTGTAAGGTACATTTAGTTTGTGTGCACTATAAAATGGAGAAGTAACGCCTCCCTTTATTTTTTTTTATTTTTTTTTATTTTTTTCCTCCAAGGCTCCGGGATATGGTGATGTAAGGCTTTCACTGGAGACCATACCAGATACTGTCAGTCTAGAGGAACCATTTGACATCACATGTAAAATCACTAACTGCAGGTAACCTTACCTTTTCTCTTTAGGCTGCCACAGAGAGATGGGTTTCATGTCTCTCAAAGCAAAGATTAATTTTGATGCCTTATCTGTGAATCTAAATATGGTGGCCAATGCATGGTAGTTGTTGACCCTTCCACTGTGTCCTTCATGGAGTGTTGGGAGGAGGAGCTTAACTGAAGTTATGGTCAAGCATGCTCATTGCCACTCCATTCAAAGTCTGTGGGACTAAGGCTACATGCACACGACTGGGGGGCGGGCAGCGGCATTTTATGTGACTTCTATGGGAGATTCCGTTACATTCCAATGTCACAGAGCAGGATAGGACTTGCTTTATAATCATTGGAAGGGGGCATCAGAACCCCCTTCATCGGAAGAGCATGAGCCGCCACACTCAGTTGTCTGCATAAGGCCTAAAGAAGATATCCAAGAAATATACTCTCCTATCCTTGTCGGTTCAGTAGACGTTGAATGGAGCAGAAGAACACATGCTTGACCACTGCTCAGCTGTGCTTGGACCCATGTTCTTCTGATCAGTAGTGGTCTTGGTGGTAGGCTGGCTGCAGTCAGACTTATCACCTTGTGGTTAGCAATGTTCATCTTGAGAATAACCCCTATAGAAATACAGCTTTATGGTATGTTAAAATGGTTTTTGCTGATGGGGTATAATTCCCAGTGTATAGCGCTCAGATCTCTGGTCAGCTTTTGTGGTGTTCTTCTGTAGCCACTTCCTCTTCAAATGTACATCACACTATTATTTTCAGTAGCCCAACAGGGTATGGCTATATTGTGTCTAACATGGCAGCTCAGCCCAATTTACTTTCATGACCCTGAGCTGCAATACCGCACACAGCCTATGGATAAGAGTGTCGCTGTTACCATAACAAATTAGACATTTATTACAGACTTGCTGTGGCACAGTAACACATGAGACAGTGATACGTCATCTTCCATTCTCTCTAGCAGTGAAAGGACTATGGACCTGATTCTTGAGATGTGCAACACAAACGCCATTCACTGGTGCGGTGTATCAGGACGACAGCTGGGAAAGCTCCACCCCAGTTCATCCCTGTTTCTAACGCTTTCATTACTCTCATCGGTGCAGGGTCTGCAGGTGAGGCCAGAATAAAATGCTTTACACGTTTAGGACTATAACCCTCATTGGCAGATCAGAATGTAGTAATGTCTGTTATGCAGCTTATAAACCAGAAGTAATAGATGTTTTAATCCTTTTTCCGCACTATGTCATGCAATTACAGAGCTGTACTTGTGAGATTAGTTGGGGGTGGGGGCATCTCTGATTTACAGGTCTCCCTATTAGATGACAATGACTGATATTGGAGAAACTTCAGTTCTTTCTATTTAACCCTATTGCTACTGTGATCACTAGTTATCATAGTGTAGGCAGCTCCCAAGGCTGTCCTATGGGATTGCTTTACAACTAGAGATATGCTTTACAACAGCCACACAGCTCATAGTGAACCTTTAGTCCTTACCTGCCAACAGTCCTGATTCTTCAAGGACTGTTCCAAGAACTGGACTGAAAAGTTGGCGTGGTTAGTGTGTCTAGCCAGGCTTTATTACAGTTGCAAAAACAGTGACATTCTCTCCAGTAAGGAATTGTTAGACTTACATATGTGCCATATTTGCATTGTGCAATGTTTGATAAATTTGGCATAAATCACATTGCATACTACAGCAAAATGACTCTAGAAAAATTCCCCTATCGACTTCATGTTCTGTGACCTGCACAGGGTGAAAGAGGTGAAGGGTGACATCATCTTGCATTTATATATACAGTCTAATAAGTGTTGCCTATCATTGTAATCAGAGGTGTAACTTGAAGCTACTGGGCCCCAATGCAAAACATATAATGGGCCCCCAACCTACCTTGTATCATTTAGAATAGTGGTATGTTATGTTGCTGAGAGACCTTTTGGGGTCAGTGTCCAGGGCCCAGTAGTGACTGCTACCGCTGCGCCTGCTATAGCTACAACCCGATAGTAATCCTGCCTGATGATAATGAGCTGGCATGATCTCTAGAGAACAGGAAGTGTCAGCTTATTTTTAGGCTTAGTGGCCAGAGTGAAAATTGCTATATTTCAGAATTAATTTTAGTCAATATCTGTATAAAAAAATATATATATACGTTTTAAAGAGGACTTTTCATGTCATCAGCGATTGTGCAGTGTTACATACTGCTAGAAAGCCGACAGTGCTCAGAATTCAGTGCACTGTCAGCTTCGCCAGTATGTGCCCCAGTGCTGAAAATATCTGTGAGGCACATACTAGCGAATGTGGGGCCTTAGTCTCAAGTAGGTTATTTTCTGGCAATATGATCTTCCTCTAGAAATAATAGCTTCCATGCCCCAGTGCAGCCACATTACTGAACATGTCTTTTTTTTGTTACACCTGGTAAAATAATTTGTCATTATTCCTCCAGAGCGTTTCTGGTCTCCGACTAACAGACACCTTTCTGAAGAGGACCTATGAGTATGATGATATTGCACAGGTCTGTGTAGTGTCTTCAACCGTCCAGGTTGAAAGTTGATCTATCAAGGGATTCCTTTAGAACTTTTAGACCAATGCCTCCAGATTCAGAGTGATCGGCTCACATGGTGAAAGCAGATTCCATCTTTCCAAATGACATAAAGCTTGTTTTATTGTTGTGTATTTTTCACCAATAATGCAAGTTTTATTTTAAATGAAATATTGTGTTTTATTACACTGTATTTTATCTGATGTTCCTATTGATGTGTAAATATACATTTATTTATTTTATACAACTGGACAGCCCAATAAAAAGAGAATAAAAAGAGAAATTTAATGGTTGGTGTTTTGGTAATGTGAATCCATTTTCGGGCACCAGATATATCAGACTGGTGTTTTGGGGGCAGTTTGTGGTCCTTCGATCGTTTTTATGCTGTATAGTTACATTTATTGTACTCTTGTAAAACTGATTGGATTAGCAAGCTGGAGATTGTTTGCTTCCTTTTAATAAAAAAATCTCATATTATGAATTTCAAAAAGTTTACTCAAAGGGCTTGTCCAGGATTGGGGGAAAAAAAAAAAAAAAGATTTCCCACAGAGGGTGCCACTCTTGTATATAGGCTGTGTCTGGTATTGCAGCTTTCCCCCCCATTTAGTTACATAGGCCATGAGGACATGTCTGTATTTCTGGTAAGAAGCAGATCCCATTTTTGAATCCTGGACAACCCCTTTAAATTGTACGTTTACTTTAACAATAGTTCAGTAAGCCTCGCCACTGTCCTGTCATTTCACATACCAAACCATGAAATCACATGTTAAGTATTGGGGTATCATGAAGATATACAGTCACTATATGACTGATGGGAATCTGACCTCTAGGACCCTCAATGTTCCTGAGAATGAAGGGGCTGCAGTGCTTGTATAGTGATCCTGCCCCATTCACTGTTCTCTCTTCATCCTGGCCACCCAGCTTTGCAAGGAACTACAGCTGTCCCACAAGTGACTAGGGCCAGCTACAGTGGCCTCCATAGTCGGGTGGCCAGGAGCTCTGCTGTACAGGGAAACTTAGGAGAGAGACTGTGCTAAACCATTGCTGCTGCCTTGTAATTCTCAGGATTGGTTGGGGTCCCAGAGGTCATATCTCCACCAATTGTAAAGAAACAACTCCTAGCGATATGCCATTACTTTATAAGATAGTTATTCCCCTTTTATTATTTTCCTTCAACTTCAATATTTTAGCTGCAGTTTCCTATGTCTGACACATTTAATTCTCAATAGAAATGTTTCATGTTGTGGACCAATTGTATTGTCAGGGCAAGAAACATTTGTGCCCTCAAAATAAGAATAAATTTGGTAAATAATATGTAAGCATGTCATTTTACTTGTAAATTAAAGGATTAAAATGAAAGAATGTCCCAGAAGTTATTGAGTTCTGTATTTAGATTTAGAGGAGTTTCTTACATTAGAAATGTATGATACCCAGACCTAGGGGTCTTGTGGGGTATAATGGGAATATATTGTAACACCCTTGAGGGACCCAGTGATCCCATTACTAAGACTGTGTCCTCTATTTCTACAAACATAGCCCTGCACATGAATAGATTCAGTATCCGTACCATATTATTGTAAATGTCTGTATGTTTGTGAAGGGTCCCTATAATGTTTTATTAATAATTATTAAAAGTGAAGTTTTAATTAGGAAATTCACCTTCCCTTAGGCTAACTGCAGATGACCGTGTGCGGGCTGCCGACTGTGATTAATGTCATCCGTGTGCTGGACCTGTCCTGAGTTTTGAGGCCCGGACTGTCGGTTGTGTGCATGGGCTGGCAGAAATGAATGGGTCAGTGAGCTATCCTGGAAAAAACACACTAGCACACTGAACCCGCACACGGTCGAGTGCAAGGGGTCTTAGTTCCTGAGCTCAGGGCTGTGTGAGGGGCATATCATCATGAAAGGGCGCTAGCACCAAATATTGATGGGATTTACTGTAGATCTCTCTTTTGTTGCTTTTTGTCAATTAACAAAATTATTAACCCTTCTATTCTGAAAGCATTCTTAGTTTGTAGCATTTTTCACACCTACCTAAAACTTTTGCACAATACTGTAGCTACTATTATGACTGATTTGTATTGTCATTTGTAGCTATTGGCTGACAAACCCCTCAGCTGAGCATGCATGTGCTCTCCATAGGGAGTGGGCATCAGCTTATGTCCCTTGAGAATAAAATTATTGTACTTGTTGAAATCCAACAAGCCTTTCATCAACCTGATATCTGCAGTCAATGGAGAGTTAGGACACCCCCATACACATTAGATGTTCTGCTGGATGTAAGTGTATGGTCATCTTCATAGACTAGCTAGCACAAATTTCTTCTAGTCCTTTCGGTGGTGTGGGTTTTTGTGTTGTATTTTTCTGTAGAAATGTGAATGAAGACTCCACATTAGCACTGTTGTATATGTATTTATTTACTTGGCACAGATCATGGGGAAAAAACCCAAAAAAGATGGGCATATACAGAACTGATACATTTAACATTTTTATATATAATTCCATAGGGTCGATGTTGTTTCTGATCACAATTTCCAAGTCAAAAACTGGTACAATTTTGCAATGCCATCAATTCATTATAAAGTAACACAATCCATTTCTGCATTCAGTAACACACACTACTTATTCCCATGGTCAATATATTTTTATCCCACTTCTTTAGATCTACTTATAAATTGTGATAGCCAAAATGAACACAAGTATAAGAAAATATCGACTCCTCATTTGTTATGAATACCTTCTCTAACCTATTCCGTCAGCTACCAAAGAGGACATCCAAATGCTATGATCTCTTTACACAGCTGAACGGCAGGGGTCCAGGGAACCAGACCCCTGACTATTTTCAATTGATGACCTATCTTAAGTGTAGGTAGTCACTAATAATAACCCTATCCACTTGCTGGAGATACTAACCAGAGGTGGGCACTTTCCTCCATATATTTTTTAGAATTGCTCCTCTTTTTGAAGAGTTAGGTCGTTCTAGGAACCTCAGTGAGACATGCATCAGGTTTTATCTTCCATGTCTGCTCAACTGCAAAAGTTCTCATTGTTAGAACTTGGAAAGAATTTGCCTCACCATCTCAAATAGATCTGAGATCATTATTCAACTCAAAGAAATCTGTTTCTTGGAGCAACTGACAACCCCTCTTAACAATACCTTGGATCGATTTCAGAAAATTTGAGATCTCTGGAACACAGTTTGTTCTTTCCTCCAAGTCCTTTGCTCACATCCTGGTCAGAAATACCTACTCCTCATAGAACCAGGACCGCTCCTTCCTTCCTTATTTCATCTTCTCTTCCTGTTAGTTTCCACCTTGGTCTCATCTTGTGCATGGCTGTTCTCCTCCTTTTATTTTTTGCAATGTGCCCATTTTATAACTAGTATATTTTAATCGATTTTTATTTTTCCCCACATTTGTTATTGCTCATTTCTCAGCGATACTTTTTGCTATACTTTTTTGTTGCACCCCCCCCCCCCCATTGATATGATCTATGTATCATTTGTTTTATCAGTTTAGCTCGCCTTCAGTGAGACTCCTGTTTTACTTTCATTGCTCCCTATTTATTTCCATTTGTTAAATAGTCTGAAAATCATTAAGAAAAATACAATAAAAAATATTTGTTTTCCAGTCAGTATATGGAGTTGTGAGAGTGCTTGTTTTTATTGGTTCTATTTGATCACTTTTGATATGACCAGTTCTGGAGTAGCTTTTCATTATTAATTTTTATGGTGTTTACAATGTGGAATTAACAATGCATTAGTTCTATTTCAAGGATTGTTATGGATACATCAAAAACTAATTTTTCTTTGGAAAAGCATTTTTTTTTTTTTTTTAAAGGGTTGTGCCATTAAGGGCACTTATACCCTATCCACAGGACAAGGTATAAGTGACCGATCACAGGGCACCAGACTGCTGCAGGAGACAGAGGGACCAAAATTCCCTCTGAAGCCACCTTGTGAATGAAGCAATAGTGCGCTTGCGCAACTGGCGCTCCATTCATTACTATGGGCTGCTGGAACCGTAGTCTCCAGCAGTGCTCACAACCCCATAAAAGTGAAAGGAGTCCAGTCACACTAGTGCACTGGTGCTTCATTCACAAGGAAACTTTAGGAGGACTTTCTCTGCAGTAGTGACTGGAGGTAAATGTCTGGCCTGACAAGACTTCCCAGACAAAACCAAAGCATTACTGGGGTATCCGAGGTCACGGCTGCATTCTGAAATGGGCTGTTACTGATATGGCATATTTCCATTAAAAGGATTGTCCTATCAACCGAACCCTTTAACTCAGGGTAGGAGAGGCCATAAGAAAACCAGGCTAGGGGTGTCATGAGATAACCTGCACAGTCCTGGTTTGAAGCACATGCTGTAGAGTTCTATAAGAAATCAGTAACTGTGCTACACCACTGCTATCTACTAACATACAAGAATACGGACCAAAACTGAATTGTTTCTAAGTATATCTGCAATTCTTTTAAAGGTGAAGCCAATAGATAGAGGCTGCCGGAACTGCACTACATAAAAGATTACAGCAATATGGTCAAATACTAAAATTATTTTTTCCTACAGCCACCTCTAGGGGGAGCTACTTCATTCATTCGACAGCCTGTATTGTTCATTGGTAGCTGTATAAATCAGTCTTCAGCAAACTCCCAGTAGTGGTGGCTCCAGATATCCAGAATTGTAGCATTTAACCCTATGGATATTTGAAGAAAAGTAGATTTAGCCATTATAAAGATGTATTGTTAGCACCGAATTCTGGACATAATTTCTAATCTATACAAAATATTTGGGGAAATTACATGTTAAGCACCATGGATAGTACCATTAGCCCTTTCAGCTCCCACCCCAAGGTATTGCATTCTAGACAAGTAGATGTATTACCTTGACTAATAATAACTTCTGAACCATCTTATGTAAGACCCTGTTATATGATACATGTAGAAAGTCGGCAGAGTATAATGTGTAGACATTTTGCCATCTTCCTCTTGAGCAACAACACATGGGAGACCCACCATACACTATAGAATATCTATAGGATATGTTAAACTTGTGCTATGCAAACTTCTGCCATCCATAGGTGTAACTGGTCTAGTCTTTACCTGGGGCAAATATTCAATTTGCTGCTTGTGAGTGGTTTGTGGGCACCCCTAATGACACCCATGTCCTACCAGCCCACTTTTAGAGTGCTTTTAAACATATACCGTTGTGTTTGCATAAAAAAAAAAAAAGAAAGAAAAAATGCAAAAATTCACGTGTTTTTAATTTATGTTGATCATTACCAATAATGACAAACACAAATGCATGTGCATTTTTTTTTTCTTTAGGGCAAAGAAAAACCCTTATTCGTAATTGCACTCTTAGGTCCTGCTCAGATGTCGGAAAATGAAGAGGAATTTGAGGTGGACATCCACCTCGGATTCCTCTTCATTTTCTGGTCCCTGACTCCTTGTGGTAGAATGCCGATGCAGAGCAGTCTGACGTGGTTTTTCGGAATCTGTAGCAATATCGAACAGGGCGCTGATCCATGCCTCATATTGAAAACAATAAAAGGCAAATTCTGCCATGTAAACTTGCAATGACTAGGCCTGTTATTGGTAATGAACACTTTTAGGAATACTGGGGCAGTTTTTTATTAAGACTGGCATATGGTACATCAGTCTTAGTAAAGGGCCTGACTGGCATAGTGACCGAGAGACTGTAGCCTCTTCATAAATCAGTCGGATGTCCCTGCCCCAGAATGGAAATCTACGCCAGTTAGGAACTTGCGTGAATTATAATGGAAGTGTTGGGCCGAGGCATCCCTGCTGCGGCCTTCCTACTCCGCTCACATTCACACAACATGGTAAGCGATGTGTGAATCAGGACATCACAAACAATCACTTTAGCGATCACTGCCCCCTCCGAAACAAGCACCCAGCAATATTTTTGTGTTATCAATTTGTACTGTGATAGCAATTTGTCAGCAGTAATTCACACCCCAAACCAGCTCCAGTGCCTTATAAAGCAAAGAGAAAGTCAAAGAATCCCCTTCTTATGGCTCAGTGTTTCTGCAATGTGTGGATAAAGACACTGTATTCAATATGCTAATGTGTTCTACAAAGTTAAGGAGGTGGATAGTGAAGTGATAAAGTCAAGCTCCTTATGCCCTGTGTGATTTGATTGATGTCCCTGAGTACAAGGACATCACTACACGGTTTTCCTGAACTCTTGTGCATGCGCCATGGTGATACACCTGATGGTGGTGTGATCCTGATTCTCCTGGTGTATCTGCAGAATGCAGAATAAGCCAGGTAGTGTACACCCTGACAGTCACATAAGGTACTGGGGGGAAGGTTAAGAGAACATCATTGATCATATCATAACAATGGCTCCTGTCAAGAGGTGGGATGCATTAGGCAGTAAATGAACAGTCAGTTATTGAAATAGATGTGTTGGAAGCAGAAAAAAATGAACAAGATTAAGGATCTGAGAGACTTTGACAAGGGTCACATTATGAGGCTATACAACTGGGTCAGAGCAGCTCTGTAATGGCAGAACTTAGGGGGTTTGCAGTGGTTAGTACTGACCAAAAGTGGTCCGAGGAAAGACAACTCATGAACCAGTGACAGGGTCATGGGCGTCCAAGGTTCACTGATGCTGTATAGAGCGAGGGTTACCCATTTGGCTCAATGCCACACACGAGTTACTGCAACACAAATTGCTGAAAAGTTAATGCTGACTATGACAGAAAGGTATCAGAACACACAGTGAATTGCAACTTGCCATTTAGAAAAATATCGGTCAGAATGGCCATGTTGAC